>CAJVGD010000009.1:0-20062 GCA_910890315.1 Serendipita indica DSM 11827 | reverse complement strand
GTGGGTCTCCTAACGACTGGCCCGTCTCCGCATTCCATAGTCGAATCGTATGATCGCGCGAGCCAGAGACGATTCATGAGCCGTCTGGTGAGAATGCGACGGCTGACCGAGCTTGTGTGGCCTTCGAGTGGGTCTCCCAACGACTGGCCTGCCAGTTCTCCGCATTCCGAGTCGAATAGTGCGATCGCGCGAGCCAGAGATTCGTCGCGAGCCGTCAGGCGAGAATGCGAAGGCGCTGACCCAGTGTGGCCCCGGGGGCTCTCCCAACGACTGGCCTGTCTCCGCATTCCATAGTCGAATCGTATCTATCCGAGCCAGAGACGATTCGCGAGCCGTCTGGTGAGAATGCGACGGCGCTGACCCACCTGTGTGGCCTCGAGTGGGTCTCCCAACGACTGGCCCGTCTCCGCATTCCATAGAATCGAATCGTCTTATCATTCGAGCCAGAGACGATTCGCGAGCCGTCTGGTGAGAATGCGACGGCGCTGACCCAGTTTGTGTGGCCTGAGTGGGTCTCCCAACGACTGGCCTGTCTCATCCCATAGTCGAATCGTAAAGGGACATTATCGAGCCAGAGACGATTCGGCCAGCCGTCTGGTGAGAATGCGATTTGGCACCAATCTGAGTGGCCTCGGAGTGGGCCTCCCAGCGACTGGCCTGTCTCCGCATTCCCCATAGTCGAATCGTATGATCGTGCGAGCCAGAGACGATTCGCGAGCCGTCTGGTGAGAATGCGACGGCGCTGACCCAGTTTGTGTGGCCTCGGAGTGGGTCTCCCAACGACTGGCCCGTCTCCGCATTCCATAGTCGGATCGTCTTATCTTCCGAGCCAGAGACGATTCGCGAGCCGTCAGGTGAGAATGCGACGGCGCTGACCGAGCTTGTGTGGCCTCGGAGTGGTTCTCCCAACGACTGGCCAGTCTCCGCATCCCATAGTCGAATCGTATTATCATCCGAGGCAGAAACAATTCGCGAGCCGTCTGGTGAAAATGCAATCGCATTGACATCCTTTGTATGTCCCCGAAGCGCTTCTGGCAGTCCCCGGTATGACTTTTCCAGCCCTTTAGTCACTTTGAGAGTGTTACTATACATTGATAACCCCTCCATATGCATATGTGATCCTGTAGGTGTGAACGGAAGCGCCGAGATGTAGATATGTGGAGCACTCTCTTGAATAGGTACTGAAAACGCCATCATAAACCGCATCACTTCATTTATGCGACCCTTAGTATCTTTTTCAACCTTTCCTTTGTTAAAAATGCGAATATACCGAGGCGAGCCACTCACACTATTGCGCATCACAGCTCGGAGCCCATCTATAGCTCGAGGCAGTCCTCCAATCAAGCTCAGAACCTCCATCCAATGTAGTACATATGGGACTCGAATCATATGTTCAACTTCATTCTTGAGCTTGCTTCTCCATTTGCTATCCGTTTCGGCCATATGAAACGGCCAGTGTAAACTCGCATATCGAACGTTCATTCTGATGAACTTTGATATTCTTGCCTCTAGATCCGGCATCTCTCTGTTTCGATAGAAGGACGACTCGATTTCACATATATTGAACTTGAGGCCTTCCTTCGGTGCTTGAAGTTTATTGAAA
Source organism: Serendipita indica DSM 11827 (assembly GCA_910890315.1). Taxonomy (NCBI): domain Eukaryota; kingdom Fungi; phylum Basidiomycota; class Agaricomycetes; order Sebacinales; family Serendipitaceae; genus Serendipita; species Serendipita indica. The sequence goes on along the minus strand of CAJVGD010000009.1, from coordinate 18,459 downwards.
CCCCACGATGCAATTTGACCGTGTGCATTGGCGATGTCGATATACATTCCACTTGGCTCTTTGAGGTCTGGGCCTAGACAGCGCCGTCGCAGATATTCCACAAGAGTAGGGTGACGAAACTGAATGACTTTTGTTGCTTCATCTTCGATAAGAACACTTCCAAGTTCTCGAATCAACACCCTGAAGTGTCCCCGTAGTCTACTATGCTTGAGAATGTTGTCTAGATCCTCGGAGGTAAGTGGTTCGAATGCAGCGAGCAGTAGTGCAAGCATGCTCCACATGATGGTATGGAATTTGGGATCTATCCGCTCGAAGATGAGCTTGTATACGTCGTCAATGTCTCCACTCTGGTCCAATAAGACCAATGAGTCGTATATGTTCTCAGGCGTGTCCCATGTTGTTTCGTTGTTGATCATTCGACATGCGGTGCTCGCCCAGATGAACAACCCCCTCGCCTTCTCAATCAGCCGCCGTCTCTTGTCCTCGGGTAGAACAGTGTAGAGTGATTGATGGACATACGTCGCGATGTCATCTACATTGTCACGATGTTTGACATCATGCAACCGGTCTTCCAATTTACATTTGATCGAGAGTGGTTGAAGAACCGATTCGATGACGGCGTCTGGCCGACTCGTGATGAATACCTTGAGGTTCTTGCTTTGTCGAACGGCTTTAGCAAGCGTGTCCACAAGTTCCTTTCGCTGAGGTCCAGATTTGCATTCGTCTATGGCGTCGATGACAAGAACTACGCGTCCGTCTCGATGACGGAGTGGATCGATGATGAGTGTGTGGAATTGTTCCTCTAACGAACCCCGCATGATAGATGGGTTCCGTTTGACGGCATCTGCGACGTGGGGTGCGAGTTGGGGAATGTGTTGGGCAAGGTCTCTTGCCATGGTCGAGCAGAACTTTTCTATTGTCGATGTATCGCTATTAGCTATGGAGAAAAAGAATTGGCCTCCTAGTGTTCCCTCGACATGCCAGGATGCGGCTGCCGACATTGCAACTGTGGACTTGCCAGAGCCGGCTATGTCGCAGAGCCAGAATATTGGTTTGTCTGAGGTATCGTCCTCAGCCCAATTCTGGATTGTCTGAAGGACAGCCTGACGCGTTCCTTGTAGACAGGTTCTGTGGACCGAGGATGGGGCGGATGCCACCATCGGGAGTTGGAATATAAAGGATGCGTCGACTTGGAGCATTTGAGTGAACGTCGTGCAAGCAAGTCCTAGCTTACCGTCTGAGGAGACTGCTTCTACCTTGTGTTCGATGGCATGAACTCGGTAGCCCGTGAAGAGGGCCAACGCTTCCTATTTAGTGTGTGAAATTAGGATGATATAGCCTGGTGCTCTCACCATGAACTGCCTATGCCGGTCCTCGATATCGCGATTGAATTTACGAATGAGCCCTGCGTCGACCTTTACTTTTCCGATGGCCGTAAAAGCACCGTGGCTGGTGCGGGGTCGCGTATGCCTATCATTGACGATAGCGCAATGAATATCCTCGAGAACTCTGCGTCAATCAGTCGACTGCGCCAGAGTAGATGTGCCACTACTTACTCGACATAACGAACGAGTGGTTGGCTAAAAGCCCGTCGACAACCCTATCCTGTGGAGGATACTCGAGCGAGTCGATTTGGTTCTCACAGCCCACATGTATTCCTCCAGACGGCGTACAAGGTCACTCCAGTCTCCTTGATTATCGTCGATGGCCTATGATAACCGTCAGGCGACATTATGCGGGTTTGTGTGCTTACCTGCTTGACGTCGATGATTGACTTTGTTGCTCTGCAGGCTGCTTTGAGAGGAGCGAGGATATCCGAGGCCTCTGCTATGTTTGCGACTACATCCAGTGCGATACTGGCCGTATTTTGGACTTGATCCTTCTTGCCTGGCGATCGTCCTGCAGCATTCGAGGGCCCCTGATTCAGTTTAGTCGACTTTTGAGATGACATTGCGGAGGTGGAATCCAAGTCAAGGACGGCGTCTACCACTCTCTGCCGCATATTCTCCACGAGCCAGTCGAATCTAACTATTAGAGTAACAATACATCCAGTCTTAATGCACGATTCCGACAGTCCAGGGAGCAGTCAAAGGTCTCTAACCTTGGCGAGTCGTCCAATGGCCCCTGCGTGTGTAGACTGCACGATTCGCAATTGGAACGCGGCAATTGTAACAGCGACTCCGAGGATACGCTGACTAGATCACGGCTATCGCGCTCACCAGACGACGCCAGATTGTCTCTGGCAGTATACAATACCCGACATTGGGACGTAGACAGTGGGCGGCAATCAGGGCAACCACTTTGAACTCACAGCCAATTGGTAGAGCAGAGGTCACCATATTCACGCGTATGACAGAGTTTAAGAAGACAGATGACGAAGTAAGGAGAGAGAAGGAAATGACATTCTCGACTATCCCATATCTGTCGTAATAATATACAGGTGAGCAAGGACGAGTATGCCTGCTCTACCAATCTTCCCAGAGTGCGCCGGTTCGTGCCAATGGGTAAGAGACACTGGTTGCAAAAAAAGGAAAATGGGGTTCAGAGGACCTGATACAGTTGGAGAGAAAGGATGGGGTCAAAGTAGTGAGGAACTCAAGGACGAGAAACGTCATTTGGATTGACACCGTCGAGATTTCGAGGTGCAACAAAGAGAAAGAAAGAAAAACTGATAGGTGTGCTGGTGGTACGAGTTCAGAATAGTCTGGACGGTTGTGTCATGGAAAGCGACGCTGCTAGGCATGCTTTTCACTCTTCATGCAATGCCATAAGCAATTGTTTTCCTGTTCGAGGATTTTACTGGCTGCGTTTCCAGGTAATTGGCTGTCTTAAACTGTCACGGGAGAGTTCGAGTGTCGCTTCCTTTGGACCCGACGTCGTCGACCACCAATCTGTCGCGTCTCTAGCTGTTGAATTGCCAACAGACATTCCACATTCACAATTATTTCGAGATCCCAGTCCGTCTCCTCATTTCAGCTTTTGTGACCGCTGCCGCCTCAGTGGAATTTAACAAGACAATGTTCCCAATACTATTCAAATAAATTACGTTCTCTGAGACATTGGCTCGTGTTGCCAAACTCTCTTTGCCAGCCTCCTGAACTGTCCAGCAAAGGACGAGGCTTGACCTCTACCTCTACCAGGCGGCTGAATTTGCAGCGCTCCTGTTATACACGCGCTACTACTCAGCTTGTGCGATTCTTACGAGCCCGTGCTCCCACCAATCCGGACGTCCCACGAACGGTTAGCCAATATCCAACCCTGTAAAGCCAGATCCCAATATCTTACAGTTCTCCGATGTCAAAACCGGAGATCAAAGATTATGGATTCAAGGAGTTATTCCCCGGAAAGGAGCCCGTCGTCGAGTAAGCCATCGACCCCGCCACCGCTGCCGCGATTGCTTATCGCTACCTTCGCTGCATCAGCGTTGTTGCTATCCATGGTTTAGACGGTCATAGAGAGAACACCTGGACGGACGGTGGAATCCTTTGGCTGCGCCATTTCTTGCCCCTCTCGTTGCCCCGCGCTAGAGTTCTCACGTACGGGTATGATGCCGATACTCAACACGAGACATGCGTATCGACACAGAATATACATCGGCATGCTCAGAAGCTAGCTCAGTCCCTTTCAATGAACCGTAAAGACGACCCTCGTGTGCGTGCAGACTGTACTTGTTTGGTGACTTCCTCTCATCCATCTTAGCGTCCCATCATCTTCATCGCACACGATCTTGGAGGTATCATTCTCAAAAAGGTTTATCAGATGAACGATAATTCAACTAGATGCTGACAGTCTCCAGGCACTTGTCATCTGCCACAATCAGACTCTAGATTCGGAAGGAGTCCTCCGAGGTATTCTGGTATCCACACATGGCATCTTATTCTTTGGAACACCACACTCTGGTCTGGACGGCAACTTTCTTGAAAGGCTCAAGCGCTCGGCACCCTGGCGCATGAAAACGACCGAGGTGATCACAAAAGATCTCGAGGCACACTCGTCCGAACTCGAAAATATACAAAGTTTGTATGTCGAAGCGAGTAAGAAGATAACCAGCGTATTCTTCTGTGCGGATTACGCAAACGCCACGAATGAAAAGCGACCACAAATGGTTAGTAGAACTATCCACGGATGGAATCAGTACTGATCAGACCCTAGAATGTTCCATACCACTCGGCGACCATCCCGGGCGACCGTAATGCCACAACGATTGTCCTCTCGTGTGACCATCAGAATCTGGTCAGATTTTCTGATCCAACGAGCGAAAGCTACCAGACGGTTCTGTATTATCTCGACGCGTGGTGCAAGTCGGCCCCCGATTCGGTGAAGGGCAACTGGAATATAGAGGACAACTTGCGCAGTTCGTCAAATTTTCATTCCAAATAATTGGCTCTCATTCGCATTCAGGTTCTGCCAAAGGAAATCATCATCCATCGGGTGAGTTGGACTGCTGTAGCCGAAAAACTTGCTAAGAAGTTCCAAGTCGACGCATCCTTTATATTCCAACTCCCGATGGTGGCATCCGCCCCATCCTCGGTCCACAGAACCTGTCTACAAGGAACGCGTCAGGCCGTCCTTCAGACAATCCAGAATTGGGCTGAGGATGATACCTCAGACAAACCAATATTCTGGCTCTGCGACATAGCCGGCTCTGGCAAGTCCACAGTTGCAATGTCGGCAGCCGCGTCCTGGCATGTCGAGGGAACACTAGGAGGCCAATTCTTTTTCTCCATAGCTAATAGCGATACATCGACAATAGAAAAGTTCTGCTCGACCATGGCAAGAGACCTTGCCCAATGCATTCCCGAACTCGCACCCCACGTCGCAGATGCCGTCAAACGGAACCCATCCATCATGCGGAGTTCGTTGGAGGACCAATTCCGCACACTCATCATCGATCCACTCCGTCATCGAGACGGACGCGTCGTTCTTATCGTCGACGCCATAGACGAATGCAAATCTGGACCTCAGCGAAAGGAACTTGTCGACACGCTTGCTAAAGCCGTCCAACAAAGCAAGGAACTCAAGATATTCATCACGAGTCGGCCAGATGCCGTCATCGAATCGGTTCTTCAACCACTCTCGATCAAATATAAATTGGAAGACCGGTTGCATGATGTCAAACATCGTGACAACGTAGATGACATCGCGACGTATGTCCATCAATCACTCTACACTGTTCTACCCGAGGACAAGAGACGGCGGCTGATTGAGAAGGCGAGGGGATTGTTCATCTGGGCGAGCACCGCATGTCGAATGATCAACAACGAAACAACATGGGACACGCCTGAGAACATATACGACTCATTGGTCTTATTGGACCAGAGTGGAGACATTGACGACGTATACAAGCTCATCTTCGAGCGGATAGATCCCAAATTCCATACCATCATGTGGAGCATGCTTGCATTACTGCTCGCTGCATTCGAACCACTTACCTCTGAGGATCTAGACAACATTCTCAAGCATAGTAGACTACGGGGACACTTCAGGGTGTTGATTCGAGAACTTGGAAGTGTTCTTATCGAAGATGAAGCAACAAAAGTCATTCAGTTTCGTCACCCTACTCTTGTGGAATATCTGCGACGGCGCTGTCTAGGCCCAGACCTCAAAGACTCGAGTGGAATGTATATCGACATCGCCAATGCGCACGGTCAAATTGCATCGTGGGGTTTCAATAAACTTCAAGCACCGAAGGAAGGCCTCAAGTTCAATATATGTGAAATCGAGTCGTCCTTCTATCGAAACAGAGAGATGCCGGATCTAGAGGCAAGAATATCAAAGTTCATCAAAATGAACATTCGATATGCGAGTTTACACTGGCCGTTTCATATGGAGAAAACGGATAGCAAATGGAGAAGCAAGCTCAAAAATGAAGTTGAACATATGATTCGAGTCCCATATGTACTACATTGGATGGAGGTTCTGAGCTTGGTCGGAGGAGTGCCTCAGGCTATAGATGGTCTCCGAGCTGTGATGCGCAAAACTGTGAGTGGCTCGCCTCAGTAAAGTCGCATCGTTTAACAAAAGAAAGATTGAAAAGGAGACTAAGAATCGCATGGATGAAGTAATGCGGTTTATGATGGCATTTTCAGTACCTATTCAAGAGAGTGCTCCACATATCTACATCTCGGCGCTTCCCTTCACACCTACACAGTCACAGCTGCACATCGAAGGGCTATATGTATATAAGAACACTCTCAAAGTGACTAAAGGGCTGGAAAAGGCGTACCGGGGACTTCCAGAAGCGCTTCGGGGACATACAAAGGAAGTCAGGGCAATCGCATTTTCACCAGACGGCTCGCGAATCGTCTCTGGCTCCGATGATCATACCGTTCGCCTATGGGATGCGGAGACTGGCCAGTCTTTGGGAGAGCCTCTCCAAGGCCACAGCGGCCGGGTCAGGGCTGTCGCATTCTCACCAGATGGCTTGCGAATCGTCTCTGGGTCGCATGATAGCACGATTCGGCTCTGGAATGCGAAGAATGGCCAGTCATTGGGAGACCCACTCCGAGGCCACAAAAAGTCCGTCAGCGCTGTTGCATTCTCACCAGACAGCTTGCGAATCGTCTCTGGGTCGCATGATAACACAATTCGACTGTGGAATGCGGAGAATGGCCAGTCGTTGAGAGAACTACCCTGTGGCCACACAAACAGGGTCATTGCCGTCGCATTCTCCCCAGACGGCTCGCAAATCGTCTCCGGGTCGGATGATAACATGATTCGACTATGGGATGTGGAGACTCTTCAGCCATTAGGAGGCCCACTCCAAGGCCACAAAAATAGGGTCAGTGCCGTCGCATTCTCACCAGACGGCTCGCAAGTCGTCTCCGGGTCGGATGATAACATGATTCGACTATGGGATGTGGAGACTGGTCAGTCATTGGGAGGCCCACTCCAAGGCCATACAAAGTCCGTCAGTGCCATCGCATTCTCACCAGACGGCTTGCGAATTGTCTCTGGGTCTTATGATTGGAAAATTCGACTCTGGAATGCGAAGAATGGCCAGCCATTGGGAGACCCACTCCGAGGCCACACAAAGTCCGTCAGCGCTGTTGCATTCTCACCAGACGGCTTGCGAATCGTCTCTGGGTCGCATGATACCACGATTCGACTGTGGAATGCGGAGAATGGCCATTCATTGGGAGACCCACCCCGAGGCCACACAAAGTCCGTCGGCGCCATTGCATTCTCACCAGACGGCTCGCGGATCGTCTCTGGTTCGGATGACAACACGATTCGACTATGGAATGGGGAAACTGGCCAGTCGTTGGGAGACCCACTCCAAGGCCACAGAGGCCGGGTCAGGGCCGTCGCATTCTCACCAAATGGCTCGCGAATCGTCTCTGGCTCGGATGACAACACGATTCGACTATGGAATGGGGAAACTGGCCAGTCGTTGGAAGACCCACTCCAAGGCCACAGAGGCCGGGTCAGGGCCGTCGCATTCTCACCAGATGGCTCGCGAATCGTCTCCGGGTCATATGATAAAACGATTAGACTATGGAATGGGGAGACTGGCGAGTCGTTGGGAGACCCACTCCGAGGCCACACAGACTCGGTCAGGGCCGTCGCATTCTCACCAGATGGCTCGCGGATCGTCTCTGGGTCATATGATAAAACGATTCGACTATGGAATGGGGAGACTGGCCAGTCGTTGGGGGAACCACTCCAAGGGCACACAAACAGAGTCAGTTCCGTCGCATTCTCACCAGACGGCTCGCGAATCGTCTCTGGGTCGGATGATACTATGATTCGATTATGGGATGTGAAGAGTCGGCAGTCATTGCGAGGCCCACTCCGAGGCCACACTAGCTCGGTTAACGCCATCGCATTCTTACCAGATGGCTTGCGAATCGTCTCTGGGTCGCATGATAACACGATTCGACTATGGAACGTGGAGACTGGTCAGTCGTTGGGAGGCCCACTTCAAGTCCACATAAACTCGGTCAAAGCTGTCGCATTCTCGTCAGATGGTCTGCGAATTGCATCAGGCTCAGTTGACTGCACACTTAGAGTGTGGGACACTGCATTTGGTTCGTTTAACTTCTTTTGTTTTCTCCCGTGATGTTGGAAGCTTACAAATTCCCGTAGCCGAGCTATCCAACCAGAATGGTCAGCTGAGTGAGTCGAATCAGGGTGGCCTTATCTCGCATCAAAATAACATGGCCTTACTGAGAGTTATGCTCTCCCGGCTCCGAACATTTACTCTCTCTGATGACGGTTGGGTGCATCTCTCAGGGAAACTTCTATTTTGGGTTCCACCAGACAATCGGCTCTCATTGACGTCTCCACTCCTCCTCAACTTACCAACGTCCAGCCCTCCCTACCCGACCAAACTCGACTTCACTCATTTCCACTGTGGTCCCTCTTGGACAAAAGTCCGAGGCAGCGCCAATCGATGAACCTTAGCGAGAGAAGAGAATCATTACCCTTCTTTTGTACCTACGAGGCTCAGCTATCTGATCCTGCAAATAACCACCGTAGTTTTGCAATTCAAACGTGCATGGATGAACGATCTATACCATGGCCATCGTGTTCGAACCGTACCCCTCCATATTCCAGGTGAGTTACATGTTATCCAAGATCTATCAATCATGCGAGTCCGTGAGGTGGTCATCAAAGTTCCAGAGGCCAATTGGCACGACACGATCCCAACCTACGCAACCGTCACAATGAATAGCAGCAGGAATGAAAGATTTCGCCGATTCTTCCGCAGTCCTCGTCCCACGGCACCTGCAATGTCTTCCTCCTTTGAACCCAGGTGGAAGTCCCAGTTCTTAGACAGCATCGCCAGCACCACCGCGCCACGGAGACCGTGCTTGCGTCCAAGAATTCCACCATTCTCTTGCGGTCGCATCCCAAGATATTGAACGGCGGGAATCGCCTGACTGAGCACGGCGCGTTCGCGTTCTCGTATGATTTGTATGTCTACGGCGGAAATGAACATAGTTGAAGAGCGTATCAGACGAAAAGGCCCAGAGATGATCATAGGCACCAGAAAGGTGCGGTCTGTGCATGCTGGGGATGTCGTTGGTGCATTTGAGGGATGTCGACGACTCCGAGCTCATGCTCCTATCGTTGGCGATATACAATGAGTTGACAGCTTTTATTAGATCGAGTTGGAGTCGAGAGTAGTGAAAAGCGTGAGCGCTTGTTGAGGCGAGGATGGGTAACGTGAGATTGGAAGAAGGGAATGAGAGCGAGCGGGAAATACGGGACTTGGGCCTCGGTAGGCGAGCAATGGACGGGAAAATGGCTGGAATTCTTCTTGTGTACATGATTATTGATTATTAGAGGTTTTATATACGCGCGAGAGCGCGAGACGAAACGCGGAAAGGATGAAGTCGAAACAAAAGAGGGAGGTGAGACAAAGCGGAGATGCTGCGCCGCTTAGAGAGTGTAAGAGACTAACCAGAGTGTAAGAAACTAGCTATCTAGCTCCGGGGGACTCTGGCTGGCCCGTGCCACTCGGGCGCGAGGGCGTTACAGTAGGGAGCAGACATGATCACCCAGAGGATAAAGATGCCCGCAAAGGCGAACGAGATAGGTTGGAGGTTCCATGCGATGAGATTCCATGTGCGGAAGAGGGATTAGAGATATAACAGTACACTCCATCCTGAAATAGGATGATGAAAAGGTGAGATGAAAAGCAGGCTCCTGACGGTTCCCGCATCTGGTAGATTCTGATTGTCGTAATGATGAAGACGGTCGTCTCGAAAAACATGGGGCAAATCCATATCAGCTTCATTTCCTTTGGATGAATGGCTGCGGAGCATATGCGGATAGTTGGCGAAAAGAAAATCTTGTTGCGGAATTGAAGTGAGGTCATAATGAGGACGCCAGCAATGGTGTACGAAAGGAAAAGTATGCGACGAGCACGGCGTCCAGGATAGGTCGCTCACGCTCGACAAGAGTGCGAGTACGTTCTAGAAGCAACCAGTTGCACATGGGGAATGAGATGAACGTGGCAATACTGACGTCTATGAGGTTGAAAGTACAGTTGGTCGGAATATTAGCGCAGCAAAGTGTATACATGATACCAAGTACCGACAAGCTGCCAGACATTATGTTCATTGTGATAGATTGCTGAGCACTCATCATCGTCAAAGTTGTGCATAATGCCCGGTCCTGCGTGCGTAGGTAGTGAGCATTCCGATAAATCCCTGGCGATCCGACTCACGAGGAAGTAGAACAGCTTGAGAATACTTCACCAGTTTGGCCACAAGAGCTCGATCTGGAGGATGAGGTCAATGATATATCCCCTTAATTGTGGATCCATGCGAACCCCGTTACCGATAATGAGAAGTGTGTCGTAGATCACAAGGGCGACTGCGACAGCTACGAGTGCATCCGCCTGTTAGCGGAGGCCGCAAAACGCGCGAATGTGTACAGACCATTCATCCAGCGTATGAGCCGGAGATTGTAGGCTATCTGAGTAAACGAAAGGCCGTCGTTGGCTATAGCCTCGAGCTCGATGGGACGAACCATGGGTCCGACCCGAGGGTATGCGAAGAAGGGATCGCTCCGTTCGAAGTACTTTATCTCACCAACTTGCCGACTCGCAATGCCGCAGACTGCTCGCCTGTGGCTCCCAGTTGCAAAAATAATCGATGGGAGGAATCGGACTTGGTTTGAAGCAGAGGAGAGCACGTCGGCTCCGGTTATGAAAGAGAATCAGGTACACTGGTTCGATTTGGCAAATGACAATGAGAATCAGGTACGTTGGCGTGATGTGGGAAATGGCGCTTTCATCAGCTTCGCATGCGTACTCTCGCCAGAGAACAGTCGAAGGCGGTACAGGCTATTCGGAAAACCTTGACCCGCGAACCTTTTTTTTTTGTTGACAGCCGTGAAAAATTTGTACCGGTCGCTGGCCTTGCCCAAAAATTACACTTTTGACTCCTGAATTTTTCTTTCGGTTAAAAGATGTCTTCGAGGAAATCTGGTCGTGCTCCACTGCCCGCTTCAGGTAGGACGTTCTGCAGCTCCTGGGTTTCAAGGCTAATCTACATAGAATAATTTGGACGCACGCGTACTATCAAGCTCAAGCTTAAAGTATCAAATGCGAGCAATGAAGAGGACCATCTGCCAGCCGAGAGGCCGACGTTACCCATACCAGAGGCCATCTCTCCCGTGGACTCAATTCAACCACACATTGATGTACCAGAATCTGAAGAGAGTCTAGAGGAACTCAAGGAAGAGGAGGTAGAGCCCCCCAGAAAGCGGGGCAGAGGGCGCCCCCCTGGTGCAGTGCGTATTCCTGAATCTTGGCTCACTTGGACGAATTCTTATTACATGAAATCATCTAGAAAACCAGGGCAAAGGTTGATATTGCCATGCTGCCTCCTCGTAAGCGCCATGGCGATGATCTTCCTGGTCCTCCAAGCAAAGAACGAAAGTATATCACTCGCGAGACACCCGAGCCTGATCAAATCAACACGGTGACGGATTTCGAGACCGAAATATACGTAGAGCTCGCCAGGTTATCAGTGTCTGGGAGAGGGGGGAAGAATGCCAGGGCAATTAAGGACGAATCATGCCAGACACTTGGTCCATTTGTGATGGATCAGGATACATCTTGGGGTGAACTCATCTCAAAGATAGCTAGCGAGCTTGAATGCACGCCTGAAACTGTCGTACTGACAGGCATGAGCTGAGTGTTTGTGAAACCAAAGAATTCGCGCCCTCTTCCTGTTGAGTCACGACATGAATTCATGGGTATGCGCAAACAGGTTTCAATGAACAAAGGGGAGAATACAGTCATCATCAAAGTAACTCGCCCAGAGGATGCCAACGCCACTGCTCTCACCGTAAGTAGAGAACTACCATGGTTCATGCCTAAACTCTGATATTATTCAGGTTGGCAATTCTATTTCTATACGAAGTGTTCAGCAAGATGGGAAACGCAGCGTGCATGTCCAGGGTTCGACTTCATTTGACCAGGTGAGTATTAGCATGTCATTTCTACTCTCTCTGACACATTTTGAGCATCGTGATGATGAAATTAATGCCATCAAAGATCGTCTGAAGGAGAGATACACGATTGGAATGTGCAAAAGCCATCCAACCATTCGCTGCTTTCATCATGCTCCAACAAATCTTCATCGGGAGCTCAATGAGATGCGCCTTACTGTTTGGGCTACTAAGATCGTAAGTTATTCATACTGATAAATATCTATAAATGGCCTAATACTGCTGTAGGCTCGTAACGAGGCAGATGAGCTGAAGGATCCTATCTCAAATCACTTTACCCAGAAGACCGCTCTGGGGACAAGCTCCAATCAGTGGATCACATCAAACGAAGCACCAAGCGCGTCTTTTGAGAGCGGTGTTAGCATGGCAAGTATGATGCAAATGATAGCCATGCAGAACACCGCTCTTCTAGGCCTTTTGACGAGGTCTACACCTGTGTCTGCGCATCCTGGTGGGGTCGAAAATACACAAAACAAGCGTGAAAATCGAAATGCAACAATTGGCTCGTCCCAACCTCCTCCGTTCACGGGCGACTTTGATGCATGGGGCGTTGACCATAACCTCAGCCCTGCAACGATGGCTGCACTAGATGGGCTTGGTTTTGTACCAGGTGATGATCTCGAAGAGCTCAAGTCATTATTCCCTCATGCTATCGACACCGCAAACATTAAACCAGCTGAATGGCAAAGGGCGGTGAAAGCTAGTCAGTCATACCGCTGCAAAGCGAAGATGAAGCTTCGCCAACAGGAAAAAGAGTCGCCTTAGTATGGATTCGAACCAATGTAGGTAGTATTTGTAATGACCTCGATGCAATACATCACCACTCAAGGATAATACCCAGAATGAGCAAACCACGCCTTCGCTTTCTCTTTTGTGACAACATCACATGCAATTTCCAGAGCCTCATCACCGCTCAGAGTTCCAAGATAGCGAAAATGCCGACGCAGAGCCGCCTTGACTATGAGCAGGTTGCGTGAGTCTGATATAGAGACGCTGTAAGGCATCCAATGCTTACCCGCAGCAAAACTCTCTTCTATTGAATGGAGCTCTGGTGCGTAAGGGGGGAGGAATCTGATTTTACAGCCTTTGGGGCATTAGCCACTGAGTGCTGTGTAGTAGAACTCGAATTACTGACCGGCAGCAGTGACAGCATCAACCAGATGTTGCATTTTATGAATTGAGCAGTTATCAAGTAAGAATACACTTCGAGGTAGGGGATAAGGATTCATTTTAGGCAGCTGAGGGGTCTGTCAATAGCGATCATATACAGTATGAAATATACGCACTACATCCTCCAAGATAAAGTCCAGAAACTCTAGACCATCTATGCTTCCCGTTTACAATTCGTTTGGCAATATAGCCATCAATCGTCAGTGCTGGCAAAAGGCTCCATCGCTCCCCACGAGGGAAATCAACCGTACGATGCGCGGTTTCGTCCCGAGGGCTCCATCCATATCGCCTATATAAAGTTCTTCCATCTTTACTTGACTCATCGACAGAAACAAGCTGATCTACTGTGAACATCTCTGCTGTCTCTGTCTTCCACTGCGCTATATAGTCCTCATCACGCTGTGAAGCTCTGAGACGTAGCTTCTTATATGTAAAACCACAGTCTCTAATGATTTAATACAGAGATGTGCGCGAAATTGGCACATCTTGTACAATTTGCATCCATTCATGGATCTCGTCCAGGTAGAGCTCTGGTGATGCATGTAGACGTCGCAAAGCTCTTCTCTTTGCTCTGCGTTGAGAATTCGAGGCCTTCCCCGCTGTGTAGTGGTCGGCTTGTCGACATCTCCATACTTGTTAAAATTTTCTTTCCAGCGCTGAATACTCGAGCGTGAGACACCAAGGACGCGTTCAACGTCGCTACATATGTCTGGATGCTCAGACAAAAATTGCGCGCTGTTTTATCCCCTTGCTGATGTGCTGAAATGGCATTGAAATTGGCCAGGTTGACGAAGGTGGTGTTCCAACTAGCGGAGCGTGTCCAAAGTAATTTAAATATACTATTTACAACAAAAGTTAATTTTCGATACACAAATTTGAATATTTGACTGGCGTCCTGATTTTTTGGCCTTGGTCGAGAAAATTTTCACTGCTGGGTCAAGGTTTTCCGAACTCTCTGTACCCTGTAAAGCTCTATAGCCGATTCTCTCCTGGAAAAGCAGCGCTGCTCCGGAAGTCCGGATTGACGTCGAGACACGGCTTGGTTGCGGTCGGTTATCTCAATCTGGAGGAACCGGTATCATGCGTTGACAAATGCGTTGTAGAGTTAATGAGTCGTAACCGCCCCCCTCATCATCCACTGTCCCCGTACGAGAAACCAACGCGATGTCTGGACTGATTAATATAGTACTCTTTTAGAACGACTTTTATATTTGCATCTCCCCGTCATTGTGGTAAATACGACGTAATGAATGTAACGTGAACCTTACCGTCTCGATCCGGAACCCAGAGGTTGTGGCTCGAGCCCTTTATTCGCGTTTGGGCGATCAATACGACATCCTGACCTTGAGCACTGCAGGACCAGATCTCCCGACGCTCCGATGGAGCGTCAGAGATCTTGCAAGATGGCGGCACGAGGAGTTTCAAGCACCCAAGACTTGACAAAGGTGGACATGAGCAGAGATATATGGCACGATAAACATTGGATTAGATGACACCTGGTGTTTACGGGCTACCGGCTCGACGACGTTTTGTGGGCAGACGGCGGATACTCATCATCCTCACTATACTCATCTTCATTAGCCAATTTTCTCTTCCCTCCCTTTCCCTTCATTTCGCCTAGCCCTTTTCTCGCTTTTCCAGCTCTCTTTCTGGGCTCTGTCAGGTCGAGCTGGCTCGCCGCTTCAACGTCGCCAATGGCGACCAAAGATCTGCGAAGTCGATGGACTATATACGTGATCAGTAAACAGTCTTCGTGGGCTCGGTGAGAAACTCACTGATCCTATCATCGATGGTCTCTCCAGTGCTAGGACGGCCGTCGACGATATGGGAGCAGATGACGTGTCTGCTGTAGCTCTCCCAGCTGTTCACCTTCGTTCTGCATGGCTCTTTCATCGACACCACCGCGCTTCTCCCTTGTGCGCAAATGGACCCCCCGTAGTCGCATCGGATCGTCCCCGCTGCGTAGTTGATCCTCGCTCTATCTGTTGGGGGAAAGAAGGGCCGATCGTAACATTCGGTTTGGAGAGGCTTCCGACCGCTGGCTGCGTTCAGCCGATCCGATAAACGCCGGAGTGAGGCGTATGGGCAGGCGTATCCATCATCTCCAATTGCTATTGGCAAATTAAGCTGTATTTCGAACCAGGAGAGTAGACGAAAACGTACGAAGGGCTGGCTCGTCCCAGTTGTCCTCGCGAGCTGCCAGTAGAATGAGGGGTGCCCGTTTTCCTAAGACAACTGTCAATTGATGACATCCAATAACGCAGAGACGTACTTCTGGCGGCGGAGCCGCCCAAGATGTCTGCGTCACGACCCAATACTGCGTTCGGGTCGTGACCAAGGATGTTTTGAGTCGTCCGCTAGCAGGAGATGCATCTAAGCCAGTGGAATTTGAGGGAGATACCTCGGGCTGCAGCGTCCTTTCGTCGAGAACCACTGGGCGATCCTCTGGTTCCTCCTCCCATCCGTCGAGCCGCAACTTGGCGCTTTCTGTGGGCCAGTTGGGCTCCTCTGGGGGATCGAGCTCCGACTCCGAAAAACTGAACCCTGGTTCGCTATCCGTTAGTGGCTCCTCGCGGGATAGGTATACATCGTACCGTTGGGATATCTCCCTACATCTGAGGTTAACTGCATGTTTGGAATATATAACAGATTTCTTACTCAATTCTTTTCTTGTTTTCTTCACGCTCCGCAAGATGTGCGGCCGTTTCTCTGGAGCCTGTCAGTAAGTGCGGGCGGTGCGTAATGAACACATACTCGGATACGAGTTCGTTTTATCCACGGGAGTAATCACGAGTGACTGGGCTTCGTGATTTCCAACGACTGCCTCATCATCGTCCTCTGGCCCAAAGTCGAAGTATTCGTGCCAAGGCACGTCTGCTTGAAAAGGATTTCCTGAGACTTTTATGATAAGATACACCTAAAGAGGGAGCGACGGCGCGTCTGCGTGTCGCCTGGCACGACGGTGGGAGAGAGGGGTTGCTAGACGAGGCTAGCAATCGCTTGCACGCCTCTTATAGTGTCGATGTGCGTCGGTGCTTGAAACTCTAAATTCTGCATGGGATCTCTGCCACATTGCAAGTCGGTGGGACGCCATGTCTCCTAGGAAAGCGTGTCAACACTTGCTCCTATAACGATACACAGCTATCAGATAGCTTTTATCTATTTTCTATGATTTTTTACGTTGAGATTTCAGTCTGCCACATTCCGGAGGCGAATGTAGCTTCGCTCTCTTTCTCGACTACATCGCAATGATTGAACTCGGATCGCGCCAAACCATGTCTAATCACGTATAAATCCAATTATAGACCCGTTTTCGGCGTACTCATGTAGTTCAGTAACTCGCTCTGATCCAAACGACTCTGATGTATAGGTCGCTCAAAAGGAAGCAACGCGGTGGGTGTGCGTACCTGGCCTTGCTGTGGCCACGAAGATATGATATGCTGAAATACACATGACAAATAGGCCTTTCAGTGGTCACGCCGTCTGGAGAGGAACATTCCTTCTGCTATGGCTCTCCTTCCGGCCCACGGGTCTAAGCCGACCCCCATACTCACACAGCGAATCTCCCGACCATTGTATATAGTATCCAAACTCACGTTTAGACGTAGCTGCCGTCCAATAGAATCTTCGCAGAACGGGATAAGATGCTTTTGGTTGGGGGATAACCAGTTGCATTCGACCGTTTTGAAAATATACTTTCTACAGACGTGGTTGATTCTATATCCCAAGCTCAGGCGTCATACGGGTATAGATTCCCCGCCCGACGCCAGGGCCAAAACGAACCAGATGCCTGTCCAAAACGGGGCACTTGGGCCCATCTATGGCTCTGATGACATCCAAAAACTCCATTGATTTTCGAAAGGACCACTGGAGTCCGCTCTCTAGATCATCCCATGAAAGGTCGAGGACTATTAATCCTTCTCACTAGATAGGATGCATGAGCCGCTGCCTTCTGCTGCCCTACGTTCATCGTTGAGATAATTATTTCTGGTGGCATCCATAGCATTGAAACCTCAGGCTTAACCCAAAGTACGGAAAGCGGTCGGTCGCGGAGCGTGTTCCACCTCTCGTAGTGGCAGTTGTGCCGCGGAAATGCGGTGTGCCCTGAGATTCGCCGCGGCATAACTGCGTACGCCTCTAGACGCATGAAATACTGCAGTATTGACGAAGATGAGCCTGTAATGTAGGCATGCTTGAAGAGGCGCGTGACTGTTTGGAGTGACCGACGAAGAAGGATTTGAGGAAATCAAACGTTGTCATGTAGATATATCCTCCAATATGCAGTCAATTTAAAGACGGAAATGTCTGCGGGAGAGGAGCTGTGCTCTCAGGCTCGAAATCTAGGTGAAGAAAGGTGAGCATAGGGATAAGTAGAGGTTCAGATGAGGTTGCCTTGGAGAGGTATATAGAAATGTGGGTCACCTGTTGATAACTGATGCTGAAGGACCCGCAACCGGACGTAAGCTCTTGGATTGTTGAGGCTAGGTACTGATAACACTTTCGGTTTTGGTGTGTATTCCAGTAACCTCTTAAGATGTTCTTTGGGCCACTTTCCTAGGAGAACCTCTAAATCCGAGAATACAGGACCAGGTCGCCAAGTCGCGCTCATCCACTGACATTCAAACAGGCCATGGTAGCTATATCTCAGTGGACCTGAAACGATAAATCGTCTCCTCAGCTTACCTCAGCTTACTGGCCAACTGTTGCTCGAGAGGCGGATTCAAGAGGACGAGAATTACCGCCGCGTGCGCGTTGTTGTCCATGAAATGAGCCAAGCGGCGTTCTTCTCTTGCCTCGAAAGGATTATGAGATTCCGCAGAGCGTTGCAGACAATCTCGTCAAACTCTCAACCCCCACTCGACAGCGACGCGTGAGAAAACCCACTTTGTTCAGATTTCTTGATCCCGCTGAGAGACATTCATATCCATTGCCAATTTGGCAATCAAGAATCATGAGGGACTGAATTCAGCCCATACTGAGCTGTTCGGGGCCCCGGAAGCTGTGATCAGGTGTCTCGGCATTATTCAATGTCAAAGGAACCTCAAACTCCTGGCGGTTCCACACAACCAGGGTAGCTCGAAGCGGCGGATAAAGATGGACAGCACGGAGCCATACCGCGTCACCTTGGCCCCCAATGGTTCGTCCCATCGAGATCGAGGCCATGCACAACGATGGCCTGTCGTTCGTTCAAATAGCTCGCAACCTTCAGCTTATGCGCTGATGAACGGTTGGTAGTATTTGCTCGTTTGCAAGCCTCGGCTGATATATCTACTCGTAGGAGCTGCAATTGCCCTTCATATATGATACATGCCTGATTCT
>CAJVGD010000008.1:0-40012 GCA_910890315.1 Serendipita indica DSM 11827 | reverse complement strand
ACGTCGCTCGCGCAGTGTCTCGACGAACTTCGTAGGACTGCACCCCAGGTCGACGAACTCAAAGCCGAGTTGGTGAATCGAGTACAAGAAGTCGAATCTCAGCTGGTGGAAGAACGTCAACATCGCACAGAACTCATGAGGATTTAGTGCGCCAGTTGGAAGATTGCAAGTTGCCTGATCATTATCGCGTGATTTTGCTCATATCTCACTAGCCAAACATGATGGATTTCCTTCGTGACAAGCTAGAGGTGACGGTATCGAATTTGGCCGACGAAGACTCGCACGGCAGAATTAGAACAGCTTCCCACAAAGCCGATGCGACCCTCAAGCACACGCTCTGATGATAGAACCACCGTAATCCCATAAAGTGTGAATAGAAAGGTATTGACTCTAGACTAGAATCCGAGCTGTTTGCAACGAGGAGGGCTGTCACGAAAGCTACCGAAGATGAACACCTACTGCAAGCCGCCGAGGAAGAGCTGACGAAAGAGCTCGCCGCCCTTCATCAGCGGTAAGTATGCTCCGATAGAATGCATTGGTCTAACTCTTCCTAGTTACGACGAAGCGCAGATGACTGTGCAGTCGCAGAAGACCGACCTCATGGCACGCCAGCGAGAGGAGCGTTGCAGATTTCATAATCCACTGCTCATCTTTGCAGGATCGACACTCTTCACGCGTCTCTCAACGCGAGTATTGAGAAGGTTGGCAGTCTAGAACATGTCTCGAAAGCGTAACGCGACAGATGTGCGTGGAATTGTTCTGATATCCATCAGTCTCTCCGAATTACAAGAGGTATACCGCCAAGAAAGCCTGAAACTCGCCGTCCTACAAACGCGATACGACGCGAAGGTCCAAGAGCTTGACAGGTATTGTGTGACTCAATGCTATTAGATATGAGCTGAGGTCTTGTAGTGCCAAGAGCAGATCGAACGTAACGCAAGCCTCCAAACGCAACTAGAGGAAGCTCGGCTTCGCTGCGCTTCCTTCGAGTCTCAGCATGAAGAACATCAAGTCAGCTGCACTGCTCAAAAGGAACGTTTAGAGAGACGCTTGAACAAGAGTTGGACCTGGTTCGCTCTCAACATTCTTCTTCATTGATAAAGTGCGTGCTCGCTCTTGGCTCGTTCGAAATACTCAGAAAATAGACTCGAGGCGACAATTAAGAGCTCCAGGTAGGCTTGTTTATGCTAAAAGTGGAGTCTTCTTCTGACGGCTAGCAGCGAGCGGAAGAGCGCCTAGAGGACAACAAAGTATTATACCGCTCTGCTCGAGAGGATGCCATCAAGCTGCAGGTCAGTACTCACTCTAGCAATTCTGTTGAAAGTTAAGGTGTCATGGGATAGGACGAAATCGACAAGCTCCAAGAATCGGCAGCGGTAGGCTCAATACATGAAGGGAGCACAGATACTGGGCGCTCACAGGTTTCTCAGCGGCAACACGAAAGCCTGGTGAAAAGCGCTTCTGATGAAAGAGAGAAACTACAAGACCTGCTCAAATCCAACTCGAACTCGCTTGTGCGTAGAGATATTGGCCATTGAATCTCACCCTTTGATGCGACTTTCCAGACTACCGCACAAGCCGAGGTTGCTCGTGTCAAGGCTGAAAATGCGAGATTAGAGGCACAGCTACACGATGACCCCGAGAAGCTGGAAATGAAGTCTCGGATCCAAGAGTTAGAGGTACTCCTTCCGTCTACTACTAGCACCGGTACTGAGTGAGCTTAGGATACGTCGATTAAGGCAAGAAACGCCAGTACAATCAAGATCCAAGCACTCGAAGGAAAGCTCAGTGTCTCCGAGGCGACGATCAAGGAACTTCGTTCATCAGGGGATTTGCATGCTCAGCAACTAGTACGCACTCACTTGGCACTCTATCAGTCTACTTACACTACCCAGAGCACGGCACATACGCAGAAGGTACTTTGCTTGCTCGAGGTAACCTCGTTCTAATTCGGGATTAGGAAAATCTGGTGGAAGAGATCAGAAAACTCACTTTACAGCTGGTAAGATTATCCGTATACGCCTTTTGACGCTCACTCGGAGTAGGAAGCGTCCCAGAAGGCTGAGCTGAACAACATGACGGTTATAACAAACCTTCAGCAGAGCAACGAAAATCTAGTTGCCCTCCAAGAACAAGAGCGTGAGAGAGCTCAAGCGGCTCAATTGGCGCATCAGGCTTCAAAGTTCGATCTACAGACAACCCTCAAGGACCGGGATGAGCGCATTCGACTGTTCAAGGAAGAAAACACCAAGCTCATCCAGGCCGATCAAGCTCGTAACGAACTAGAAAAGGCAAATGAGCGATGGGCTACGGTTGACAACGAATGGACACGCTCACTCATGGTATCAGCCAAGCTGCAGAAGATATCAAAAGCACGAGAGGCATTGCATCAGAGATTGCGAAAGCGCAAGAAAGCGTTGCCAGCCACAATATTGCTCAAGAGGTTGAGAACACGACGAAAGAACTCCAAATGCAGATCAAGGCGCTCACAGAACGCAACTCTTTTCTCAAGGAGCAAGCAGCCACGATGGTTCAGCGTCACAAAGATGGTCGACTGGTACATCTGGGCCAAACTTAGGTATATACTAATCTCCTGGTGTTAGAACGCTGAGGAGGCCGCACTCGTCAAAGAGGTGATCCAGTCGACCTTGCAGATCGGCGAGAGGGACTCGATTCAGAAGGCAAATGATATCAAACGAGTACGTATCAGAGGCATTCTTGGCAAACTCTGACAATCTCCTCCAGCGTGATGTTATCATTCAGACGCTGCAAGCGAGGGTACAAGATCTCGAGAAGCAGCTCGCGACACAACTGGACAAGGTGGGGCCCTCGATTCAGTCCGACGATAAGCCTTCACTGTGATTAGCGATCTGCAGGTCAATTGATGACCACCAAAGACATCTGGAGCTCCTCGCCTCTTACCCAGCCGGACGACGGTATAAACAAGACGGTAGCTCTTCTTTGCTCATTTCGTCCTGGTAAGTGTGTGGCACTTTCTTACTCAACGATACAGGATCAACAACGATCGAAACAACCCATTGATGCAACGACATCGACTACTGTGCATGTGCACAAGCACGTTACAACTGATACTCGCCAAGATCAAGGCACTTTCTCTCACCTGAACCGGGAATCCTCTGAAGAACATGACGCTGATGAGATTCGTCCATTCTCTGACCCGATTTCAACCACCAAGAAGAGGAATATCTCCCAAGATATTGTTGAAGCAGTGATGAACGAGGACGGATATCCGAAGTCTCCTGAACGGCGCCTTTCAAGGTCTCCTATACGACGTGCGTTGAAGAGAGGGCGCGAGAGTGCAAGTTTCGACGCAGACGCTGGAACGACGGCTGATACCAGTGGGACGGCCAATGTGCGGGCAACGAGGAAACAAAAGAAATCTCTTGGTGCTCAAGAGGGGGAGAACGATACTGGGGGATCGAGTATTCTCACAGGAGTCGGACTCAGAAGGGGCAACAGAAATGCGGGTAACGGCGGTGAGGCGGCATCGAACGCGGTAGCAGTAGCAAGGTATAAAGCGGCTCAGCGCGGTAAACTTCGTCGTTGATACATGATGGGATTTAGCAAGTATGCTACACGAATACAGTGGTTTGCATGGTCAAAAAAAAGGAGCCAAAGTTGAGCATATCTACTACTCTAGATCACTCCAGTGATCCTTTTCTGAGTCGCTGACATGAGTAATCTCTTCTAAATCTCTGATATCTACCTCTCCTTGTGATGGCATGTCGTCTTGATCTGTGGGAGAGATGAGAGTAGCCAGTGGTAGCCAATCTTCATCGCCATCGAGAGTAAAGTAAGGGAACTCAAACTCCCAGTCTTCGCTGTCGATGTCTGGAGGGTTGTTCGCCTCCTCGGGCTCCTGGGGTAGAGTGGGGGAGTGTTGGCTAAATTGAATCTGTTCCCTAGACATATGCTGCGAGGTGTCTTCGTTCGACATCTGTTCTCCTTCCACATAGTGAACATGAGGAAGAGATGACGGATTGCCAGTCGCCGGGACGAATCCGTAAAACAACGCATCGCTCGCGGGGTCAAAGGTCTCTATAATCTCCTGTTCTTGCATTTCATTATAGGGTGATGTATCTGCATTATCAAGTGCGGCTTCTTGCAAAAAAGACTCGACGATTGCGGGGCATGAAGAGACGGGGGACGGATCGGTCCTGGGCAACTTCTTTGGTGGCTCTGATAAGCTCTCTACAGAACTTTCTCGCCGTCGTTTGCGTGATCCTGCTCATAAGGGGTCTTAAGTTTTATGGTCAACGGTGGATCAGTGGCAAACCTGGTTCCAGAGGCTGTTCATGAGACATTTATTTCGTTTTGGTGCATTGAGACGATGTATGGTGGCCACAGGTCTGGTCAGTGTCTAGGGTTGACTGTGGATGAATTCAACTCGGATAGAACTACCATTCAGAGCCTCATCCGATTTGTCGAATGCAATTACACGTCACATCTCCTTTTGGTTTGGGTATGATTATACTCATCGCGCGAATGAACTTTTTATAAATATGGCAAAGACGAAACATTCACGTAGAATTGTAGATACGAAATTAGCTCTGTTGTATAACAGACAACGGGAGGCTAAAGCCTATATTGGCAATTGGAATCGGCGTCACCATTTGCCTGTGAACCTTTGAGTCATTTCAAGTTCCCTTCGGGTGGCATGCTTACATGGTCGAGTGAATGCATTCATGGGAGTATCCCCTTGCAAACAGCATCCCGAGTGCACGCCGAGTAGTTATTAGGACGAAGGAAGAATAGAAGCATGTCAATCTAAGTGTTTATTTGTTCAACAACCCATCGCCAGTCATTCGTCGACGTCCTTACCAGAAGTGCATCCTTGGACTCGACCGCGACTCTCTTCATGAGGCTTGTCGAGCTTTGTAGCTCTGGAACGCCTATTGTATGTCAAACGGTCTGTCAGACTATTTTGTAGTAGTTAATGGTCTCCAGGATCTCGGCAACAATTGTATTCGAGCATGGTGGACCGGCTTACTGCCCGCCTCTGTGGTCCTGTTCAACCTGTCAAGATATACATACAAGAAAGTTGTTCCAAAGAACTATCGCCCACTTTCGTCGACATTTTCCGACTTTCTCCCATTGGAAGAGGCCGTCCAATTGCAGCAGCTTTCTCCAACCAGTTCTATAGTAGAGGCAGCCGGAAACCATGAAGACCATGAAGCAGTGGACAACTCTTACGCAGAAAACAAGACCAAATGGAACCGAGGCGTGCTGGTTTTGCCAGCAGTCGTCGAGTTTGGATTCTGGCTCACATGGCTCATTACTCACGTGTACCACGCCATAAATAACACCTCGGGAGATGGGAGCCATGCTCCTCCGACCTATGAGCTCACAAAGGGGTCACTGCTGGCGCTTTCGTGGCTCTACGCATGTATTCGGCCCCTGTTCATCCGCAAGCGCGTTCTGACCGCTCCATACGACCTCTTCTCGCTCTACATCTCGATGCTCGTCGTCCTTGTCATCAATGTAGGAGCCTACTTATTCAAAGAATACGTTCGTGGCAAGCACGGAATCCCTGAAACCCCTACATCTCACTCACAGGCGGTGGCTATCCTGATACACCTCCTCTGCTTGTTCATTCTACTTTTCGCTACACTCTCGCTTCCGATGAATGTTCCTCCCCCAGGTGTCAACGCCGAGGAGATTGGAAAGAGTGTCACACCAGAGGACTACACTCCACTCTGGGGTTGGATAACGTTCTGGTGGGTCCATCCACTCCTGAAGAGGGTACGCCACACTCGATTCCAAGAAGTCACTCATCCATATTCTCATAGGGTACCGGACGTACGCTGGAGGAAAAGGATGTGTGGGCGCTGTCGCCCGGACTCTCCTCCAAGCCCCTCTTTATCAAGTTTCAAGCACTGCTGTCGACCCTCCCATCTTTCGGATCACCAGGAGAAGACAAAGTCACGAAACGTCGCATGTCTCTGTTGAAGCAGCTCTGGAAAGCCAACTCGCTCGACCTTATCCTCGACGCTCTACTCACGCTGACTTCTGTCATCTTCAACTACGCCAGTCCCTTCTTCCTCAAGAAAATCCTCGATGCGGTGTCTCAACCCTCATCTGGTGCTGGACCTGTCCTCTTAAGCAACTCAGACTCGTTCAGTCACCACTTAATGACACTCTTACGCAATCCTCGCGAAATACGAGGGCAGGCATATGTTTATGCGTTCCTCGCCTTCTTCTCCTCGGTCCTCAAAGCCCAATCTGATCTCCAGCATCTTTGGTACGCACGGAGAGCTTCGACGAGGATAAGATCCGAGTTGATGGCAGCAATCTACGAGAAGAGCCTGAAGCGCAAGGACTTTTCTGGTAGTGTTCAAAAGGCTACTGATGACAAGGTCAAGGGCAAAGGAGATGCCGATGCAAAGGGAAAGAGTAAGGACGATACCAAGAAGGCTGGGGCGGATATCGGAAAGCTTGTCAACATCATGAGCAACGATGCGAACCGGGTGTCTCAGACTGTATCTGCATTCACCATGCTTTACGTACGTCGTCAAGTCTTTATTCCTTTCGCAGAAGTCTAACTGTTGTTTAGGCTGCACCTCTGGAGCTCGTCATTGGATCAATCTTCCTTTACCAGTGGGTAATCGGTCACTTGGGCCCATCTGTGCTGAAACGTGTCGTAGACTTCTAGGCTTTAGCGGGTTCGCAGGATTCGTGGTCCTTATCATCGGCTCCCCTCTCAACAACTACTTGATGCGTCGAGGTAGGGAGATACAAAGGGCGGTCCAGGAGGCCCGGGACAAGCGCATGAAGGTCCTCAACGAGTTGGTCTCTGAAGCAAAGTTTATCAAGTTTGGTGCCAGCGAGGATAGTAAGTGTCGTTCCTTGAGATAGGCAACTCTAACCAGTATTGTAGAATGGATCGAGAAGTGTCTTGCTGCGCGTGGAGTGGAACTAAAGTTGATTATCAGGGGTTCGTCTGTGTTGCATAACAGCATATTTCAAGTCTTACCGTGCTCATAGGCGTTATAAACTCTATCGGTTTCAGTCTCACTTGGGGCTTGGCTCCTGTCCTTGTGTCCATCATTTCCTTTGCACTTTACGTGTATACGGGCCACCATCTCACAGTATCTGTTGCATTCACCGCGATTCAAATATTCTCAATGATCAAAACGTTCGTTCACTCCAACGTGAATCAAATAAGTAACTAACGCCTTTGATCACAGACCTATGAACGTTATCCCAGCTTTCCTTGCCATGCTACTGTCGACTCAAGTGTCATTGGATCGCATTAATCAGTACCTAGACGAAGAAGAGGTTCCAGCATTTGTCTCAGCTCTGATAGAAGAGGACGATACGGCAGTGGTAGCGCCAACAGGTACTTCAGACGAAAGATTAGGCATCAAGAATGGCTGGTTCCGATGGAATCTGGCAGTCGAACCGCCAGTGAAGCCAAAATCCAGCGCAAGTTGGAAGTTTTGGAAACGGCGCCAGGCAGACGGTAGTCAATCAGTCCTCCCAACTGCAACAAATGGAAATGTGCATCAGCGACAGGATACAGATGCTACGGCTGTCGAAGTGCCTCGATTCGAGCTGCAGGATATCAACATCATCTTCCCTACTGGCAAGCTTTCGCTTGTGACCGGACCCACAGGTATGCCAAAATCGACCACTGTCACAAACTGATAATAATGGAACTTTGCAGCCTCTGGCAAATCTGCGCTCCTAATGGCGCTCCTCGGCGAGATGACACCAGTCGAGCAAGGGGCTTCTAAGCCAGTTAATTTCTTGCCAAAGCATCCAACGCAGTTAGATCAAGAAACAGGTCTACGTAATAGTGTTGCGTACTGTGCACAGACGCCATGGCTCGAGCATCTGACAATTCGGGACAACATTCTGTTTGGTTCGCCATTTGAGAAGGCGAGATACGACCAAGTCATTGAACAATGCGCCCTCAAACCGGATTTGGACATTCTTGAAGATGGTGATATGACGGAAATTGGAGCACGAGGTGTCTCTCTTTCTGGTGGACAGAAGGCCAGGTTCGTACTCTGTGCTACCAGGACCCAAATCTCACGAGTTTAAAGGGTGGCTTTGGCTCGGGCTGTCTACTCTAGGAGCAAGCACATTCTCTTGGATGATCCTCTTAGCGCAGTTGTAAGCATTGGCCTCAGCTGGAAGCTTCATCCTCATTATTGGCAGGACAGTCATACAGCGCGCCATTTGGTTGATAAGCTGCTTCGGGGTCCTCTTATGGCCAACCGCACCGTTGTACGTTGGTTATTGGAGAATAATCTGACTTCCTGACGCTGGCTATAGGTTCTCGTGACACATCATGTCGAACTCGTACTTTCATCTGCTCATTACTTTGTTCGCATGCTCGATGGTCGGATCGATATTCAAGGAACTGTCACAGACTTGCAATCAGACGGGCGTCTCGAGATTTTTGTTCACGAAGCCGAGGCAAACGCCGAGCCCGAGGTCGTGACCGCTGAAGAATTAGCGGTAGCTGCTACCGAGGACACACAAGAAGCAGTCGATGGTGATTCGAATAAGGCAGCACCTTCGAAGAAGAAGCAGGCGAAGAAACTTGTCGAGGCTGAGGCTCGTGCCCGTGGTAGTGTCAAATGGAAGGTATACAAGGCATATCTTGTAGCAACGTGAGTAGATACAGATCTTCTTTAAAATCTCACCATCGATAGGGGATATCTTACGTGGGTTTTCCTACTTATGATTCTTGGCTTGTCCCAATTAGGAGGCGTTACGGAAAAGGTGTGGTTCATTCCAGCTTGAACAACAGTTTTCTCATGTTCCTATCAGCTTTGGATGCAGATATGGGGAGAGGTCATAGTTTCTATCCATTCATATATCGATACTAATCAGAGTGTAGGCCGGGAGTGCAACCGAATCGTCACCAGCCGTACACTTCTCGACATTCCACAGGACAATGGCTCAAGAGTTTGCATACCACGACGTCCAAATTACAACTTCATATCGATACCCAAATAACACTTTCAACCCATTCACGTCTACTGTCGCCATCAGTGCGGAGAATCCATTCCCGACCGACCGCTTCCCTTCAGCGAATGAGCATCCACTGTTTTATGTTGGCGTATTTGCCTGTATTGGAATTGGTGTCGTTTTTGTCAACATTCTAGGACAAATCATTTTGTCGATTGGAGCATACAAGGCCTCCAAGCAAATGTTTGCGGACTTGCTCAAGATGGTCATGAGGGCCACCATGCGTTGGTTCGACACCACTCCTACAGGCGAGTGTTGGTCTCTTGAGTCTCTTCGCACTGACCCCGGTATAGGCCGCATTCTCAATCGATTCTCAAAGGATATTGAGACCATTGACTCTTCATTGGCGTATTCTCTGCGCTCTACCTTGACTCGATTGCGGGCTTCATTGCTGCCGTCTTGACTATTGTCATCATCTTCCCGGGTTTTGTAGTTCCTGGTACGATCATTGGATTCTGCGTACGTACTTTATGGTATGAAGCTATGCTCTGACTCGTCGCTTTCAGTACTACAAGCTTAGCCAAAGCTATATGGACACAGGACGCGACCTGCGTCGGCTGGATAGCACAAGTCGCTCACCAATCTTCGCAGCTTTTGGTGAGACTTTGAAGGCATCGTGACTGTGCGAGCATTCTCTGCGGAGCGACGATTCCTCGAAAATCTGCACACGCGGGTGGATGACACGACCAAATACTTTTACAACTTTTGGATGCTCAATCGCTGGTTATTGCTCAACTTTGATCTGCTTGGCGCAACCTCGGTGCTCCTTACCACCTTACTTGTTCTTGGAGGCTTCATATCCGACTGGCTAGCTGGTCTTACTATCACCAGTGCTATGAACTTTACTAGCAGGTATGGCTATTTACGAATCAATGCAAGCCACTCAAGCTAACCTGCTTCCAAGTGTCTATTGGACATGCAGAATGGTGACTCAACTAGAGCTAGATCTCAAGTACGTTGGAACCTTTGTGTGTTCTCCTCGCTAACAGCGCATTAGCTCCGTTGAACGCGTCGTCGAATACATGGAATTGCCTCAAGAGCCACCAGCGGTCATCGAGAATAGTCGACCACCAGCATATTGGCCATCGATCACCTCGAGTTCGGAGGCAATAGTGAACGTCAATAACTTGGTCATCAAATATGCACCTGATTTACCCGCTGTTCTGCACGGCGTCAGCTTTGATGTAAAAGCAAGAGAGAAGATTGGACTTCTCGGACGAACGGGTGTGGCCCTAGCTGGTGGACTGTACTCCGACTAATCATTTTTAGGCAGTGGAAAGTCCACTCTCGCCATGTCTCTCCTGCGCTTCGTCGAGCCGACAGAGGGGAACATTACCATCGACGGTATTGATATCGGCAACATTGGATTACACGACCTAAGAAAGCGAGTCGTAAGTGACCATAAAGGTTGGTGGGTATTTGCTAATGACGGTCAGACCTTTATTCCTCAAGATAGCGTCCTCTTCTCCGGCACCATCCGGTTCGTCATACGCTAGAATTGACTACGGGTAGTTAATGCATTTTATAGAGAGAACCTGGATCCATTCTCCGAACATACAGATGAGGAGTGCCTAGATGCATTGTATCGTGTCGGACTTATCTCAGAGGCAACATATGCCTCGCGTCGTTCGACTCGTCCGTCGTCGGTTGTGGACGTATCCCCTCCTCAAGAAGCAGAGGAGACTCCCTCTGTACCGGGGACGAGCACACCCCAGGACGATAAGCTCTCCAAGGTCGATTTGGACACTGACGTCTCTGCCCGAGGGGCCAATTTTAGTCAGGGACAGCGACAGTTGATGTCGATGGCAAGGTCAGACTTCTACATTGATCATCCACGAATGCTTACCGTTATCAGGGCTCTCTTGCGTCAAAGCAGCATTGTCATCCTCGACGAAGCCACATCCAGGTATGTAGGTTGACATGATAACGAGTATGCCCTCATGAACCGGTAGCATCGACTTTAAAACGGACGCAAAGATTCAAGCTGCAGTGCGCGAAGAGTTTAAGAATTCGTGTCTGATCACCATCGCTCACCGTATACGAACCGTAATTGACTATGACCGTCTGGTATGCGCTCGTCCGACGCTGTTGCCTTTACGCTGACCAGCCACCCAGCTTATCTTGGATAAAGGGAATATTGTTGAATTCGACACACCGTGGAATCTTATTCGGAAGGAGGGGGGATTGTTCAGAGACATGTGTCTCAAGAGCGGGACCTTTAGCAAACTGGAGAAGGCAGCCAAACAAGCGGCGAGTCAGTAAATCTAGTCAAATTTGTGCAGTATATCGCGAGCAACAACATTTCTGTTCACAAATTGCTTGGAAGATATCGTCAATGTCGCTACCAGAAGTGCATCTTTGGACTCGGCCGCGACTCTCTTCATGAAGCTTGTCGAGCTTTGTAGCTCTGGAACACCTATTGTATGTCAAACGGTCTGCCAGACTATTTCTTAGTAGTTAATGGTCTCCAGGATCTCGGCAACAATTGTATTCGAGCATGGTGGACCGGCTTACTGCCCGCCTCTGTGGTCCTGTTCAACCTGTCAAGATATACATACAAGAAAGTTGTTCCAAAGAACTATCGCCCACTTTCGTCGACATTTTCCGACTTTCTCCCATTGGAAGAGGCCGTCCAATTGCAGCAGCTTTCTCCAACCGGTTCTATAGTAGAGGCAGCCGGAAACCATGAAGACCATGAAGCAGTGGACAAATCTTACGCAGAGAAAAAGGCCAAATGGAAACGAGGCGTGCTGGTTGTACCAGCAGTCGTCGAGTTTGGATTCTGGCTCACATGGCTCATTACTCACGTGTATCACGCCATAGATAACACCTCGGGAGATGGGAGCCATACTCCTCCGACCTATGAGCTCACAAAGGGATTACTGCTGGCGCTTTCGTGGCTATACGCATGTATTCGGCCCCTGTTCATCCGCAAGCGCGTTCTGACCGCTCCATACGACCTCTTCTCACTCTACATCTCGATGCTCGTCATTCTTATCATCAATGTAGGAGCCTACGTATTCAAAGAATACGTTCGTGGCAATTACGGAATCCCTGAAACCCCTACACCCCACTCACAGGCGGTGGCTATCCTGATACACCTCCTCTGCCTGTTCGTTCTACTTTTCGCTACACTCTCGCTTCCGATGAATGTTCCTCCTCCAGGCGTCAACGCCGAGGAGATTGGAAAGAGTGTCACACCAGAGGACTACACTCCACTCTGGGGTTGGATAACGTTCTGGTGGGTCCATCCACTCCTGAAGAGGGTACGCCAAACTCGATTCCAAGAAGGCACTCATCCATATTTTCATAGGGTACCGGACGTACGCTGGAGGAAAAGGATGTGTGGGCGCTGTCGCCCGGACTCTCCTCCAAGCCCCTCTTTATCAAGTTTCAAGCACTGCTGTCGACCCTCCCATCTTTCGGATCACCAGGAGAAGACAAGGTCAAGAGACGTCGCATGTCTCTGTTGAAGCAGCTCTGGAAAGCCAACTCGCTCGACCTTATCCTCGATGCTCTATTCACGCTGACTTCTGTCATCTTCAACTACGCCAGTCCCTTCTTTCTCAAGAAAATCCTCGATGCAGTATCTCAACCCTCATCTGGCGCTGGACCTGTCCTCTTAAGCAACTCAGACTTGTTCAGTCACCACTTGATGTCACTCTTACGCAATCCTCGCGAAATTCGAGGGCAGGCATACGTTTATGCGTTCCTCGCCTTCTTCTCTTCGGTCCTCAAAGCCCGGTCCGATGTCCAGCATCTTTGGCATGGACGGAGGGCTTCGATGAGGATAAGATCCGAGTTGATGGCAGCAATCTACGAGAAGAGCCTGAAGCGCAAGGACTTTTCTGGTAGTGTTCAAAAGGCTACTGATGACAAGGTCAAGGGCAAAGGGGATGCCGATGCAAAGGGAAAGAGTAAGGACGATACCAAGAAGGCTGGGGCAGATATCGGAAAGCTTGTCAACATCATGAGCAACGATGCGAATCGGGTGTCTCAGACTGTATTTGCATTCACCATGCTTTACGTACGTCGTCAAGTCTTTATTCCTTTCGCAGAAGTCTAACTGTTGTTTAGGCTGCACCTCTGGAGCTCGTCATTGGATCAATCTTCCTTTACCAGTGGGTAATCGGTCACTAGGGCCCATCTGTGTTGAAACGCGTCGTAGACTTCTAGGCTTTAGCGGGTTCGCAGGATTCGTGGTCCTTATCATCGGTTCCCCTCTCAACAACTACTTGATGCGTCGAGGTAGGGAGATACAAAGGGCGGTCCAGGAGGCCCGGGACAAGCGCATGAAGGTCCTCAACGAGTTGGTTTCTGAAGCAAAGTTTATCAAGTTTGGTGCCAGCGAGGATAGTAAGTGTCGTCCCTTGAGATAGGCTACTCTAACCAGTATTGTAGAATGGATCGAGAAGTGTCTTGCTGCGCGTGGAGTGGAACTAAAGTTGATTATCAAGGGTTCGTCTGTGTTGCATAACAGCATATTTCAAGTCTTACCGTGCTCATAGGCGTTATAAACTCTATCGGTTTCAGTCTCACTTGGGGCTTGGCTCCTGTCCTTGTGTCCATCATTTCCTTTGCACTTTACGTGTATACGGGCCACCATCTCACAGTATCTGTTGCATTCACCGCGATTCAAATATTCTCAATGATCAAAACGTTCGTTCACTCCAACGTGAATCAAATAAATAACTAACGCCATTGATCACAGACCTATGAACGTTATCCCAGCTTTCCTTGCCATGCTACTGTCGACTCAAGTATCATTAGATCGCATTGATCAGTACCTAGACGAAGAAGAGGTCCCAGCATTTGTCTCAGCTCTGATAGAAGAGGACGATACGGCAGTGGTAGCGCCAACAGGTACTTTAGACGAAAGATTAGGCATCAAGAATGGCTGGTTCCGATGGAATCTGGCAGTCGAACCGCCAGTTAAGCCAAAATTCAATACAAGTTGGAAGTTTTGGAAACGGCGCCAGGCAGACGGTAGTCAATCAGTCCTCCCAACTGCAACAAATGGAAATGTGCATCAGCGACAGGATACAGATGCTACGGCTGTCGAAGTGCCTCGATTCGAGCTGCAGGATATCAACATCATCTTCCCTACTGGCAAGCTTTCGCTTGTGACCGGACCCACAGGTATGCCAAAATCGACCACTGTCACAAACTGATAATAATGGAACTTTGCAGCCTCTGGCAAATCTGCGCTCCTAATGGCGCTCCTCGGCGAGATGACACCAGTCGAGCAAGGGGCTTCTAAGCCAGTTAATTTCTTGCCAAAGCATCCAACGCAGTTAGATCAAGAAACAGGTCTACGTAATAGTGTTGCGTACTGTGCACAGACGCCATGGCTCGAGCATCTGACAATTCGGGACAACATTCTGTTTGGTTCGCCATTTGAGAAGGCGAGATACGACCAAGTCATTGAACAATGCGCCCTCAAACCGGATTTGGACATTCTTGAAGATGGTGATATGACGGAAATTGGAGCACGAGGTGTCTCTCTTTCTGGTGGACAGAAGGCCAGGTACGTACTCTGTGCTACCAGGACCCAAATCTCACGAGTTTAAAGGGTGGCTTTGGCTCGGGCTGTCTACTCTAGGAGCAAGCACGTTCTCTTGGATGATCCTCTTAGCGCAGTTGTAAGCATTGGCCTCTGCTGGAAGCTTCTTATCCTCATTATTGGCAGGACAGTCATACAGCGCGCCATTTGGTTGATAAGCTGCTTCGGGGTCCTCTTATGGCCAACCGCACCATTGTACGTTGGTTATTGGAGAAGAACCTGACTTCCTGACGCTGGCTATAGGTTCTCGTGACACATCATGTCGAACTCGTACTTTCATCTGCTCATTACTTTGTTCGCATGCTCGATGGTCAGATTGATATTCAAGGAACTGTCACAGACTTGCAATCAGACGGGCGTCTCGAGATTTTTGTTCACGAAGCCGAGGCAAACGCCGAGCCCGAGGTCGTGACCGCTGAAGAATTAGCGGTAGCTGCTACCGAGGACACACAAGAAGCAGTCGATGGTGATTCGAATAAGGCAGCACCTTCGAAGAAGAAGCAGGCGAAGAAACTTGTCGAGGCTGAGGCTCGTGCCCGTGGTAGTGTCAAATGGAAGGTATACAAGGCATATCTTGTAGCAACGTGAGTAGATACAGATCTTCTTTAAAAATCTCACCATCGATAGGGGATATCTTACGTGGGCTTTCCTACTTATGATTCTTGGCTTGTCCCAATTAGGAGGCGTTACGGAAAAGGTGTGGTTCATTCCAGCTTGAACAACAGTTTTCTCATGATCCTATCAGCTTTGGATGCAGATATGGGGAGAGGTCGTAGTTTCTATACCACTCATATATCGATACTAACCAGAGTGTAGGCCGGGAGTGCAACCGAATCGTCACCAGCCGTACACTTCTTGACATTCCACAGGACAATGGCTCAAGAGTTTGCATACCACGACGTCCAAATTACAACTTCATATCGATACCCAAATAACACTTTCAACCCATTCACGTCCACTGTCACCATCACTGCGGAGAATCCATTCCCGACCGACCGCTTCCCTTCAGCGAATGAGCATCCACTGTTCTATGTTGGCGTATTTGCCTGTATTGGAATTGGCGTCGTTTTTGTCAACATTCTAGGACAAATCATTTTGTCGATTGGAGCATACAAGGCCTCCAAGCAAATGTTTGCGGACTTGCTCAAGATGGTCATGAGGGCCACCATGCGTTGGTTCGACACCACTCCTACAGGCGAGTGTTGGTCTCTTGAGTCTCTTCGCACTGACCCCGGTATAGGCCGCATTCTCAATCGATTCTCAAAGGATATTGAGACCATTGACTCTTCATTGGCGTATTCTCTGCGCTCTACCTTGACCTCGATTGCGGGCTTCATTGCTGCCGTCTTGACTATTGTCATCATCTTCCCGGGTTTTGTAGTTCCTGGTACGATCATTGGATTCTGCGTACGTACTTTATGGTATGAAGCTATGCTCTGACTCGTCGCTTTCAGTACTACAAGCTTAACCAAAGTTATATGGACACAGGACGCAACCTGCGTCGGCTGGATAGCACAAGTCGCTCACCAATCTTCGCAGCTTTTGGTGAGACTTTGGAAGGCATCGTGACTGTGCGAGCATTCTCTGCGGAGCGACGATTCCTCGAAAATCTGCACACGCGGGTGGATGACACGACCAAATACTTTTACAACTTTCGGATGATCAATCGCTGGTTACTGCTCAACTTTGATCTACTTGGCGCAACCTCGGTGCTCCTCGCCACCCTGCTTGTTCTTGGAGGCTTCATATCCGACTGGCTAGCTGGTCTTACTATCACCAGTGCTATGAACTTTACTAGCAGGTACGGCTATTTACGAATCAGTGTGCAAGCCACTCAAGTTCACCTCCTTCCAAGTGTCTATTGGACATGCAGAATGGTGACTCAACTAGAGCTAGATCTCAAGTATGTTTGGGCTTTTGTGTATTCTCCTGGCTAACAGCGTATTAGCTCCGTTGAACGCGTCGTCGAATACATGGAATTGCCTCAGGAACCACCAGCGGTCATCGAGAATAGTCGACCACCAGCATATTGGCCATCGATCACCTCGAGTTCGGAGGCAATAGTGAACGTCAATAACTTGGTCATCAAATATGCACCTGATTTACCCGCTGTTCTGCACGGCGTCAGCTTTGATGTAAAAGCAAGAGAGAAGATTGGACTTCTCGGACGAACGGGTGTGGCCCTAACTGGTGGACTGTACTCCGACTAATCATTTTTAGGCAGTGGAAAGTCCACTCTCGCCATGTCTCTCCTGCGCTTCGTCGAGCCGACAGAGGGGAACATTACCATCGACGGTATTGATATCGGCAACATTGGATTACACGACCTAAGAAAGCGAGTCGTAAGTGACCATAAAGGTTGGTGGGTATTTGCTAATGACGGTCAGACCTTTATTCCTCAAGATAGCGTCCTCTTCTCCGGTACCATCCGGTTCGTCATACGCTAGAATTGACTACGAGTAGCTAATGCGTTTTATAGAGAGAACCTGGATCCATTCTCCGAACATACAGATGAGGAGTGCCTAGATGCATTGTATCGTGTCGGACTTATCTCAGAGGCAACATATGCCTCGCGTCGTTCGACTCGCCTGTCGTCGGTTGTGGACGTATCCCCTCCTCAAGAAGCAGAGGAGACTCCCTCTGTACCGGGGACGAGCACACCCCAGAACAATAAGCTCTCCAAGGTCGACCTGGACACTGACGTCTCTGCCCGAGGCGCCAACTTTAGTCAGGGACAACGACAGTTGATGTCGATGGCAAGGTCAGACTTCATGATCAATAATCTACGAATGCTTACCGTTATCAGGGCTCTCTTGCGTCAAAGCAGCATTGTCATCCTCGACGAAGCCACATCCAGGTATGTAGGTTGACATGATAACGAGTATGCCCTCATGAACCGGTAGCATCGACTTTAAAACGGACGCAAAGATTCAAGCTGCAGTGCGCGAAGAGTTTAAGAATTCGTGTCTGATCACCATCGCTCACCGTATACGAACCGTAATTGACTATGACCGTCTGGTATGCGCTCGTCCGACGCTGTTGCCTTTACACTGACCAGCCATCCAGCTTATCTTGGATAAAGGGAATGTTGTTGAATTCGACACACCGTGGAATCTTATTCGGAAGGAGGGGGGATTGTTCAGAGACATGTGTCTCAAGAGCGGGACCTTTAGCGAACTGGAGAAGGCAGCCAAACAGGCAGCGAGTCAGTAAATCTATTCAAATTTTGTCCAGTATATCGCGAGCAACGGCATTTCTATTCACAAATCGCGTGGAAGATATAAAGTCATTGAAAGGCTATGACGATACAAAGACCCAAGTAGAGGAGTCTATTCGACAAACATAACTGTGTACCTGGCTACGGTCAGTAATTGTATGCGATGAGGTAGTCTGGGGTGATGGCAAGTGGATTCTTGCAGAACACATCGTTGTTGTTCCCAAGTATCTAGTACTGGCTTAGTAACCTTGTAGAGAGGTCTGACGGGAAAACGTACAAATTCTCTGCTCGCATTTGATGGTATTGTAAGACTAGCGAGAATGACGACGCGATACGGCGTGCCCGTGGATGATATTGCGTGCTTGTCCGCAACCGCGGGTTCTCTGGTTGTGTAGATTCCGTTCCCGTGGCTAATTCTGACTTAGATACGTGATTCAGAGCAAGAGAGATGGGACTTACGGGCCAGTTTGGTACTTTTGCCCAAACTCAAACGCACTGAAGCCAGATTTGAGTGGAATGCAGATACCGCAGGACTTGTACTGGCAAAATTCGACGGGCTTGGTCGGACCGCCGAGCTCGCAGATGTTCTGACCAGAATACCATATAGGGAGCCGAGAACTGTCACCCGAATTCTTGTATTGCGAGCGAAGGAGTTGACTGTTTTCTCCGAGCATTATTTTGAAGACGCGTCCGACTTGTGGTGGACGAACACCTCTTGGCCAGCCACTAATGAGCATTTGCTGTGCTGTAATCACACACTTATCAGCATATATATAGTATAGACATACAATATGAACGCACCTTCTTGGAATCCAGTGTCGTTTGGTGGGAGTTCGACCAGCCTGTTTCTGTTCTTGTCCTGCATCATCTGGCAATTGGAACAAAGTGCATGTCCTGGATTTGCTGGTGTAGATTTGCAACTCGCGCAGTAGACCGTCGCCTTTTGGTGTTTCTGTGAGCAGTAGCCGCCATACTCGCGCGTGCCTTTTGCGCCGCATCCTGGATAGAAGCAGTTGGGTGCCTTTGCAGCGCAGGATTTGCCGCAATATGGATGTACACGAAAGCTATCGCGGTACTTTGGGCGGGCGTTGCAGACCTAGAGTCGACGGAAACAGCTCAGCGGGATAGATCAACAGTCGAGAAGTGGCAGAGGGTCTACCTCGCAAAGGTCATTCCCGTTGGAATTATTGCCTCCGCCGTTCCACCAGTTGCTAAGCATCGACATTGTTGGAAATCCGAGAGCAGGGTTGAAGACGGAGAACAAGTCCAAGTCGGCGCCAAAGGCACTGGCATTGTCAACCAGCATTCGACGTCTGAATTTTATCAGCCAGATCAGCCAGCAATTCGCCCACAATTCGGAACCACATAGTACTATTCTGGATCGTATGCGAGACTACCTACGTGCGACCAAGGTATATCTGCGAGCTGAAGAATGCCTAATAGCATACGGCTATTAGGGCAAAGCACCTTACTCTCGAGGTCTAGGCATGGATAAATACTGCTACTACCATACTTCTGACACTCGGTCCAGAGTCGTCGCGCATACCGGACATCGAAGGCTGGGTGTAAATGCACTCCTCACTCATGGATTTACGTCGCGTCGTTTTCAGGTCATGTTGCAGTCGAAAGAAATCTCCTATATACAACATTCACAACAGAATGCTCGATAATATTGCCCAGACGCTTATCGTGGCCCAGCCCCCTGTGCCTCGACTTGTCCTCTCGGAGTACGGCCTATCCCTGAACCTTGCCATAGCCCAATAGCTGTCTATCAATTCATGCGCTTTCAACACATTTCAGAAGCGACAGGCAGTCATTACCAGCAAACCCGCGGACTGGCCCCGTTATTGTTCCCGAACGTGACATATGATCCATATTGATATATACCAGAGTAAAGACGCACACTCTCTTGATACTTGCATCATCTGTGGGTCAGCTCTGGGAGCTCTCTCGACGCGGTGAGTAATTTTTGTATCTACTCAGATGACTCGCATCAGTCTGATGCTGAGTTCTCTTTAGCATTTGGTATTCACCCTTGCGCTGGAAACTCAGTCGCACCCTTGCACACGTACCACAGTCCCCAGATGGCTGCTCAGGGCAAACAAGCTGGAATACCTAATCTTGCTCCTTGGAGTAGTTCTTCAAGATCAAGCGTTGGATCCAAGGGTTATAGACCTGGCTTCGGCGCCGTAGCGCCTGTCCAGCGTCAACCTAACCGTATCGCCCCTCAGATTGCATGGCCTGCTAACTTCACCCAACAGAATACTGGACTGCCACTATGCGTCATCTGTGGGCAACGACCCGCTGATCAGATCCGTAAAAGTCTCTTCTGTACACTCGGCTGCGTGAAAGCCGCGGAGACGTTGGCCCCTGCTATCATCAATATTCCACCGAATCACCCCAAATACCAAGACGGTGCGATGCGCTACGCTTTTATTAAGGAAATTATGCTAACAGTCATAGTTGAGAATCAATTTCGCTCTAAATGGCTACACACCAATGCGCCATTCCGACCTGTGAAACGCATCTATCTCATCGCACAGACTGCGCAATCAAAGGCGAATTACAACACATATCGACTACAGGTCGAAAATATGGGCTGTTTCAGAGCCCAAAATCGTACAGCGGGCAATGAGAATCGCAGGTTTCACGGAACTCGTCGAGATTGTTTGCTTGGAGATCCCGGGGTACCGTAGAATTCACCAGAAACTAAAACGGGCATGATTTAACCTGCCCGATAGAAGACGCGGCTTTGTGCGAGTCAAACCTGCGCACTGTGTGGCATCATTCGTAACTCTTTTGACCTTGGCTTTTACAAGAGTCGGACCAAATGGGGCCGTTTTGGAAGAGGGTATGCTTCATGCGGTCATACCGATGCAAAACTAACGCTGCTTGTTGAGAATATACACGTCCTCGACGTCGTCCAAGAGCGATCAATACACAGCGAACAATCAACTTTCAGATTATAAAGCCATGATATTGAGTAAGGTAGTGGTAGGAAGGGGATTCAAGATGACGAGGAATAGTCCAAATCTTGTTGCCCCTCCCGTAGGATTCCACTCGGTATGCCCTGTGATCCATCCGCTCGGTCGATCTAATCTGTTCACAGGTTCTGGGGGAACCAGACGCTTCTGGAACTCTTAATTATGATGAACTCGTTGTCTATGACAATAATGCGATCCGACCCGCGTATCTCATCATATACTGAGAGCCCCTGATGTACTTAAGCAAATGCGCTGAATACTTGCTCCCTAGAAAGTATTGATTCATTGGATCTTTGACTCTGAATCTTTGCTCTTATATCCATCAAAAAGAGAGCGCGTTATATCTGGGTATTTGGTCATTTGCGGAGACGTCTTGCGGAAGATTCGTTAATCAAAACCCAGGCCCTGAAATTTGCATTAGCGGAATGGGGTGAAGTTTTTGCGCGAATCAACTGAGCTCTCAAACTTTCCCCCCGACTTTATATCCAACCACTCTGGTCGTATACGCGGTTATCAGCTCTGACAACGACCAAATATCGTTCAAATGTCTCTCTTGGACGACGACAATTGGGAAGAGCAGGCGCGCGAGTTGACACAAGGTAAGAGGCAGCCAGAACGGAGGTCATGCGTTGACGGAGAGAACAGGTGAATAGATTGGAAGAATTTGAACCACTAAGAGCGCTGAACCGAGGCTATATTGAGGGCAATCAATACACAATGAACAAAGAGTTCAAGATGAGACTTATTATTCCCTCGGGTGATCATATCTGTTTAATGTGCTTGAGGTTCTGGAGGTGCAGATGCTTCCGGGCTATGATGATAAATAAATCGAACGGCACTCACCGGTTTATGTACATCACGCCAAACCCTGATCCCTGGACAGAGGAGTACCCATTCATTATTCCCTTTATTTGAATCTCTGAGTATTTGTCATTGCGGTGGTAGCCACTTCAGATTGCGTTCGGCATGAGTCCTGGAAAGCATCCAGTGTTCAATGAGCGTCCTTGAATACCCTGAAATCTGACCGCTACCAATGAGGAAACCACGGGTCGAGCAAACGGAGCAGACCCCGATCGGGTATCCTGTCGACCAGCAAACGCCACGGCTGTAGTGAGATCCACCGTTCAGGGCGATAGACGCTCAGTTGCCGGTAACACTCTTTTTGTTCCTCTCCGCAATGGCGACAGCTCCGCTATGTGCAGTAAGTGCTACTAATCAAGAACTGGCGCCGCGTCGAGTCTGAGCGAAATCGATAGCACTGTAACAGGCGACCGCGATACTTTGATGGAACGCGGTATCTGAGCTATTGTGAAACCACTGCAAGAATGCAGCTCAAGGGGCTCTTCTTCGTCGACACTCTCTACCCCGAAGAAAAAGTCAATGTTTGGGTCGCTATTTCGAAACAAAAGCACGACCTCACTCGCACCCGCATCGTACACGCCTCCTCCTCCCTTACCTGCGTTTGCTGGTCGTGAGTGTTGAATGGAACCTAGTATAGGTATAGAGTACCGACGCGAAATTAAACAGCAATCTGCGTCGTTCCGGGCTGTAATAGGCGAGCCTGGCAAAATCCCCAAGGAGGGTATAGCAGCTTTTGTGGAATAACATGTCGAGTGAGTGCACTTGACCTTGGGTATTCATTGCGCTCACGTACTGTCCCCAGCAACAATCCGCATCTCCAGCGACCAGATAATTCGACGGCGCCTCCCGTGAACAATTGGAATCTTGGAACAAGAGCATGTGTAATCTGCAGAACACAACCCTACGATCAAGCACGCAAAAGTCTATTCTGTGGGATCGCGTGTGTCAAGCGGGGAGAGGCCATGTCACCCGGGATTGTCGAAATTCCTTCTGACCATCCCAAATTCAGCGAAGGTAGGCACACTCTCTATGACGTTCATATTACTCGCGCGTGCTCATGTGGCTGCCAGTCGCCCACCAGTTCAACTCCAAGTGGCTTCATACGAACAACCCAGCTAGACCCGCCAGGTTTATCTATATCATCCTCTGCAGTGAGGCCCAGAACGTATCCTACAATGCCTACCGGGACCGTGTCGAGAGAGAGGGCAACTTTATCGCCAGGGGTCGAACGCCAGGCAACGAGAATAGAAGATTTCATGGCACCACCCGTGCTTGCTTACTTGGTGATCCAGGAGTGAGTGTTTCCGTTAGCAAGGGCGAACGAGTCGAGGACTAATCGATCGGCAGAACACCCAGCTCTGCTCGATTACGACCTGCGGACTGTGTGGTATTATCCGTACCTCGTTTGACCTCAAATTCTATAAAGGGAAGACAGGATGGGGTCGATTTGGTTGCGGGTATGTTTCCCTCTGAGCGTGCGGGGCAAAGTAGCTAAACGAAAGCTAGCCTTTACACGTCGGCGACATCGTCCAAAAGCGATTCTTACACCACGAATAAGGTGCCTTCACAGTACAAGGCCATGCTTCTCAACAAGGTTGTCGTCGGGAATGGCTACAAGCTAAAGACTGATGATACGACGCGTACTGCTCCGCCGAGCGGCTATCACTCGGTGAAGTATCTCGCCTATGTCTGAATCCCGGCTGATATCTTTCCAGGTATTGGGCGAACCGGATGCTGCCGGTTCTCTGAACTATGACGAACTGGTTGTTTACGACAACGACGCCATTCGACCAGCGTACCTCATCGTTTATTGAACGTTCTCATGTTGTTTCTCTAGCCGCCTCCTTGAAAATGCCTGTGGTTCACCCAACTTGAACTTGACCGCATTGTGCCACAAATTCTGACAGTGGACGGCGACGCGATGAAAAGTGTAGAAATAAATATTTAGGAAATAGAATTGTCGTCGCTCGTCATGTTTAGTGTGGGCCAAAGTTTGGCAATTGGCAGCTCTCAACCAGCACATTCAAGCTGGGCTGGATGACCCACCGAGGGTATAGTTTGGTTGTCTTTCTGACACAGCTGGCAGTTCCGAGCGGACCCCGCGTACCGCAGAAATCTCTCAGCAAGGTCGAATAGACGCTCACCGTTCTCCTCTCCTCCCTCGACCA
Source organism: Serendipita indica DSM 11827 (assembly GCA_910890315.1). NCBI lineage: Eukaryota > Fungi > Basidiomycota > Agaricomycetes > Sebacinales > Serendipitaceae > Serendipita > Serendipita indica. The sequence continues at coordinate 16,216 of CAJVGD010000008.1, read as the reverse complement.
TCCATAAACACGATGGCCGCGGCACCACTATGTATGGTGAGCCTTCATTGTTCTCTCTGGGTTTGAATCATCAAGGGCTGACTGGTCTCGGTTCATTGCCCTTCTAGTTTTGTGGGCAGAAGCCGCGATGGTTTGATGCCCCCACGGGGCAGCTATTCGACTATTGCGGTAATATGTGCAGAAATGCAGCAAAAGGAATGCCTCCAGTTGCGCCTGTTAATGTCGCGCAACCACCGCCGCCTGCAGGGTATCCGCCGAATCCAGTACCATATGCGCCCCCGCCCGCTCAATATCCATCACCGACTGGTCAATATCCACCTCAGCAACAACCCTACAATCCACTACCACAGGCACCGAATCCATATCTCGCTCCTGGCGGCGTATATCCACAACCGACGGGACAATTTCCCCAACAGGGGGGTCCATATCCCCCGAATGGATACAATCCACCACCACCAGTCATGAGTAACTATGGATATCCACAGAATCCTTACCCGCCGCAGTATTATCCACCGCCGCCCTACTATTCTCCCGCTCCAGTTTATCAGCAACCTCCCCCGGCCCCGGCCCCAGCCCCGGCCCCACCACAAACATATGGACGTGCGTCTTTCTTTCAACGCGATGGACCAAGACTAAATCCGGTGTGCTATAGCGATATGCGTCGTTCCTGGCTGCCAAAAACCCGCTTGGTTGGATCCAAATGGAGTCCATTCCTTGTTCTGTGGTAAAAGATGTCGAGAGTGAGCTCTGATCGTCCGCGAATATGCTGTGGACGCTCATCGTCTGCTCAGCAACAATCCACACCTCCAGCAGCCCACACTGACTCCCAATGTATCCGCCTTTCTGAACCTTCTAGGCGCCGCGGTCGGGGCAGCAGGTCTGAGCACAAGAGCCTGTGTCATCTGCAAGATACGGCCATATGATCAAACACGGAACAGCCTCTTCTGCTCGCCAGCATGTGTACAAACATCAGAAACAATGGCTCCAGGGATCATCGAGATACCCTCAGATCATCCAAAATTCAAAGATGGTACGCCTCCTGTCATATACTCGATCCGGGTTGCTGAGACGAGAGCACAGTCGCCAATCAGTTTGATACCAAGTGGACGCATACGAACATGGCGCCAAAGACGGCAAAGTTCATCTATCTGATCCTGATGAACGCTACTCAAAATGCCTCGTACAACGCCTATCGAGATCGAGTAGAGCAGGAAGGTGGCTTTGCTGCCAAAGGGCGGACGCCAGGCAACGAAAACCGAAGATTCCATGGAACTACCCGTGCTTGTTTACTCGGTGACCCGGGAGTGAGTTTTTATCGTGATCAAATAGAGTGACAGACGGTCTAACTGGTCGACAGAATACTCAGCTCTGCTCGGACTCGACGTGCGGACTGTGCGGTATTATTCGGACGTCTTTCGACCTCAAATTCTACAAAGGGAAGACCGGATGGGGCCGATTTGGTTGCGGGTACGTACCTCTTTGAGCGGGCAGGGCAAAGTGGCTAACGAAAGCTAGCCTTTACACGTCGGCGACGTCGTCGAAAAGCGACTCGTATACGAGTAATAAGAAGACATCGCAATATAAAGCCATGCTGCTCAGCAAAGTCATTGTCGGCAATGGATACAAGCTCACGAACAATAGCACGCAGCTCACTGGCCCTCCTGCGGGGTATCATTCGGTGCGTTTTGAGAACGCTTTACAGGTGTACGTTGGCTTATGTTCTAATTCGATAGGTCCTGGGCGAGCCAGACACCGCGGGAGCGCTCAATTACGACGAGCTGGTCGTATATGACAACGATGCAATTCGACCTGCGTATCTCATTGTGTATTAGTGATTCACTCTTTTCTGTCTTGCCATGCACGTCCATCCATTCTCCCCGTAGCCTAGTGTTTGGTCTGTCTTGCCTCTTCGTTGTCTCTTTCTGTATGGGTTTTTGATTGGTATCTAGATTTCCATTGCTATTCTAGCCCTTTTCCACGCATGCCTGGCCTTGAGTTCTCGTTCTTGGCCTCAACCAGTCTAGATCTATCACCGTGACCGGGGCCTTCATTGAATCTATCTACGTAGCGTCTACTCCCTGCATACACTATCCTGTCTAAATAGGGGTCTCAAGCCCCGAGAGACACACAAGAGAGGTAAGAGGATCGTTCATCAAGGAATGAATGTACAAAACCCAATCATTCTGAAAGTGTATATATATAGGGCGGTGACTCCTGAGGACATGCCGCATGTCGACCTAATTAACCAGCCGATGAAGGTGCCTGAGCATTAAACTGGGAACTGCCCCTCGGGCTAAGCGCCTAGGGTAAAGAGACTAGCACAATCCTGTTCACAAGCATGCTGATGGGGCGTGGAGACTCGCCCACAGGTGGTGAGGACAACCTGCTCTTGCCCTCCACCTCGATCCTCCACTTCCAACCAAAGAGCTACTACAAAGACCTTCAATATCTTTTCTAACAGCATAAAACCCTCGAAAAGGAATACATCTCCTCTTGTTTCCTCAGCTACAAGGCGTCTACACTTCAGGGCTTTTGAACGGCACCCTAGACCCCCTTTTAAGTCGTGTATGCCCGAGAATGATTTGTACAACCATACTTTCATCCTATTACAGAGTGATCTTGGCTAATTGCCGATCGTATATGGCTTCCCTCGAGGCCCAGAGCAACACATTGGCCGCCGGCGTGCTCACAACACAGAACTACTCCTCATCCCTACAGAATATCACAGAAGAGACTCCGGAAAATGCAGGTATGAAGTACGCTCATGATACCCTGTGTTGAGTTCTGATAGCCCCCCAGAATACGCCTCTGACGATTTGAACGTACTCATGGACTCATACAGACCGACCGATCTGACTGGTGAAATAACAATAAGAAACCCGGCGGATAGTGTTCATGGAGGATTCACGACTGTATACAAGGGATATTGGAATGGCAAAAAGGTAAATATTGTAAGATGACCTAATCTTTCTAATGTCTTGTAGGTTGCTGTCAAAGTGACCAGATTCCAAAAAAGAAAGTCTAAACCCGCACCATGGGAGCATTCGCTCGAAAGGGTACGTAGTAATCTCGTCCTATTCCCCAGTACATGATTGATGGACCGGATATAGCGAATCAGAAGAGAGATTAAAGTATGGCAGCTGTATCGCATCCGAATATCCTACCTTTCCTGGGATATGCACGCGAGTTTGGAGACTTTCTCACAATGGTGTCTCCGGTGCTTTACTTCTATGCTACCGGAAGCTCTGTCTAACAGGAATTTCAGTGGTGCGAGCTGGGGGATGCGAGTAGTTACCTTGACGCTCATGGAGACATACACTTCGATGAGCGGATACAACTGGTAGGACCTGTGTTTCTTCATGAAGAATCGCTCTCAGACATTCACTAGTTACTCGACGTATGCGAAGGGCTCGCGTATCTCCACAAACTCGGAGTGATTCATGGCGGTCTAAAACCGGTGAGTCATCCAAGTTTTATGACGTCTCAAATGCTAAACATATACTTCCTCCCAGGGAAATGTTCTCATCAGTGACCAAAACCGGGCCCTGTTGGCAGATTTTGGTCTTGTCTGACTGGCGAATTGGGAAGGAGAAATCGGGATGACGACCACTCCATACAGACCCCCCCCCTCGTTATACTGCACCCGAGCTCCTCATCCCGGATCAAGATCCCAATCTGCGTGCGACTATGAGTGGGGATGTGTGGGCTGTGGGATGTCTAGCTCTCGAGGTAGGAGTTGATTCTAATAAGACATTCTAAGACTCAATCCTTTCTAGTTTCTAGTTGACTATCAGCCATACCAGCCAATTCACAAAACAAACAAGCTTCAGGAGGCCATGAACCGTGGACAGCTTCCGGCTGAACTCTCAGATCTTCAGAAATTGGACAGCTCGCTGGCATCGATGTTATGGAGCTCTCTATTCGTACACACCTGGCAGTTGGACCCTGCGAAACGGCCGAGTGTAGCTAGTATTCAGGCGACCGTCATAGCTCTAAGAGGTGTGTCTGCCTTCTTGAACATACACTGTTTCTCTAACTCCAATATCGTACATACAGCAAGACTTCAAGGTAGGTTACAATCGTACTGCAATGCTATGGATACTGAAGCCTCTGTGATTGAAAGATCCTGTCAGCGTTAGTTTCGTCCCACTTGATGCATTCCATGGATCGGATCATTCTGACATTAAATACCATGTGTAGGAAGCAAATGATCTCGAAAGCTTGAGTGTGCAGCCCTCGATGTTGCAGCTCTCGATGTTGCTGCTCTCGATGTTGCAGCTATCGATGTTGCTGCTCTCGATGTTGCAGCTATCGATGGCAGTAGGCAATGATGCTGGTAAGATAAGGTTGTGGGTATGGGATGGATTCTGACGTATGGTCTATAGCTACAGTGGGACCTCGAAGCTATGGTCGTTGGATCTCATCATTATCACCATTCATTCGTGTCGTTCTAACTGAAGCTGCAAGGAAATTTTCACGCCGCATTTCTTCCTTGAAATTGCCAAAATTCCGTGCAAGGAAGGGTCCAGCAAGCCATAAGAATGCAGTGGAGGTCACCAAAGACGATTCTAAGCACTCAAATATGCTCAAGGTGATCGTCTACGACTTCTGTACAATCTTGATACTAACCTGGCACGGCTCAGTCCTCAACAGAGACACCGTCCAATGAAATTCCAGATGAACAGATGATGTCAGAAGGGGCTCAAAATCTTGATCAAACAGTCATGCTGATAAGTCACCCACGATCACTGGCCCTGGAAGACTCAGATGAACAAGACCAGCAACAGACACGTAATTCACAAGCACATACAGACGTACCATCTGGCTCCTCAGTCCATACGGGACAGCTGACCAAGGCAAATCAAGTCAGGAACAGTAACACATATGCCGCTGCATTGCAATCATCCCTGCCTGCCGTACAACAAGATACTGATCAGACACACCAACCAGCCCAGCTGCCACATCTTGTTCGAACTGCCTCAACTCATCAAACGATTGTTGCATATGATAGTGTGCCTAATGCGGAAAACAACCAGGAACATAGCTTGGCATACCTTATGACCTTGAAACCGCTCAAAGATTTGAGTGAGCAGGTTCACATCAATATGGAAGGTATCTTAGGAGCTGCTCATGGAGGCTTTGCAACTGTCTATAGAGGTTTTTGGGGAGAAAAAAACGTATGTCATACTTCTCTTGATATAAAAATATCCATTATTATGTGCTCAGGTGGGTGTCAAAGTCACAAGACTGCCTAATAGGATCACCAAAGAAGGGCTAATCAAATTAAACCTCGTAAGTTGATACCAAATCATTTAATCCGCAGCTTACAAGTTTTTAAGCGCGTTCTTCGAGAAATCAAAGTCTGGGCAGCTCTTGACCATCCCAATATTCTGCCATTTTATGGGTTCTCTAACAAGTTTGGCGAGTTTCTGTCTATGATATCTATGGTCAGCTCTGATAATTTTGATATTTCATGAATTTGACTTGGCTGGTTGCAGTGGTGCCCTCTCGGAAATGCAGAAACGTTCCTTGGCACGGACAACTTTGATTTAGCCATTAGACTGAAACTGGTGAATTCTTTGCCCACCAAAGCATGCCTGGAGCTCAAACCCATCAGATGCACAATGTAGTGCGAGGACTTTGCTACCTTCACAAACTTGGCATTGTTCATGGGGATCTCAAACCGGTATGTGAACACACGGACACTTTTTGTTAGGAAATAACCACCTTATAGCAAAATATCTTGATTTGGGACGGACCAATTGCTATGCTTTGTGACTTTGGCCTTATACGCTTGATGGATTGGGGAGGGGAGACTAGCTTGATCACTAGCTCCCCATATCGAGCGACCGCAAAATACACTGCCCCTGAGCTACGTATCACAGATAAAAATCCGAAACCACGAGCCAGCTTCCCCGGGGATATCTATGCGTTGGGCTGTGTTGGTCTTTACGTATGTCAATTTGATCATGCAGGTTGTTAATGACATTGCAATCATAGTTCGTTGAAGGCGAGGAACCCTATGCAGACGTTCAACAGCTGGCTCACCTCCATCAAATGATTGACAGTGGCCGTCAGCCGGGCGTGGTCACATCCAGCATGATCGAAGACGAATCTATCAGAGAGTCATTTTGGGCATTGTTGACGGAATGCTGGAGGTGGCCCGAGTACAATGACCGACCTAAAGTTGAGGCTGTTGAAACGGTCATTTGCAGGTTATATGAGACCTTGTGTCGCTAGTTCAAAGTCTCATGTCTAAGCTTACGGACCTATGTACTTCAAGGTCACACGTTCTGGCTAGTTAGCTCCTTTGTATATCTGCCGCAACTACCCGTTTGCCTACTGGAAACAGAACATTTGGCGGGTGAGAAAGCACACTGAGTATACTATACTCGTCTCTTGATAAACTCCCGGCTTCTGCTTTCCCTGGCAGGTACGGGTGAAGAGTGGGACTTGTCATCCAGCGCCTCTGTCCCTGCTCTTTCCTCGCCGTCTCCGCCCATCATGACTGAAACCACTATGATACAGTCATATTCGCCTGCAACGACGACGTCTGCACCGCAAAATAATCCGTTCTTGAATCAATCATCAACGAGTCCCGAGGCAGGCGTCAATCTCGCTGGTATCGGCCCAGGCGCTACGGCCCAGGATGGCTTGCAATACGGCCAACTTTCTCCGTCCAACGTACCACCCGTTGGACCGTCGAACACAGGTCCTTATTTCCCGAGTCCGCATCCTACGGGCCCATCAGCCGTTTCGCCGCATCCATCAAGCCTCTTGCCTGGAAATTACCAGGGGATGCAGGGTAGCGCAAGTGGCAACGGAAGTACGAATGGACCTGTACTAGCTGGCATAGTCCACAAACGCGTCGGACAGTTTGACAAACCGCCACTAGCGCTTCCCCAAGGCCAATCGCAACCGCCGAGCTTGGGTCAGCTTCAGAATCAACAATATCAGCAGCATCAGATGCAAATTCAACAATCAGCTGCACCCTCTGGCACGCCAATTCACGCAATGATGACCCAAAACCGTCCTCAGCAACCGACAATGAACCAAGTTGGCATGGGTGGCAGAGCCTATGGTTTGCCTCCACGACCCGTTCCGCAAACTCAGTCTCCTGCACCGGTGAATACTGGGTACTATCAGAATCAACAAATGCAACAGCCGATCATGCATCCCCCTAGCCGCTCGGGATCGCTCAATGTCGCTGGTTTCAACGCACCAATGGTTCATCAAGAGGTTCAGCAACAACAGGTCTCCGAGCTCAAGTTCTACAACCGAGAGGACCCGTACTACGAGTTTACCAATTTCTCTCCCGACAAGGTGGTCTACCTTGGGAGAGAATACCCGACTTCTGAGCACGCTTTCCAGGCTCAAAAGGTCTGTGTTTATCTCCTGGAACGAGTAGTATGGATACTGATTCAAGATGCTTTCAGTTCCTCGTAAACCGCCCAGGATTGGCAGAGCATATCAGGACATTTTCGGATCGTCCACGTGACGCATTTGAAGAAGCACGAAGATTCCAACCAGAATGGAGACCGGATTGGCATTCGGTCAAAATTCAGAAGATGGACGAGATTCTGCGCGAAAAGTTTACACAGAATCCACGACTACGGCAGATGCTTGTCAATACAGGTACTTTAAAGCTCATCGAGGTATTTTTGAGTCCTGTGGTCGGAGAAGAGACGCCTGATATCGGATAGGATTCGCCCTACGATCCATTTTGGGGAGTGGGCAGGGATGGTAACGGCGAGAACCAACTCGGTCTCGCGTTGATGCGATTAAGAGCCGCTTTACAGCAGGAGGATACAGCAGCTCAGCAAGCAAATAGACATGCAGAGGCTATGCACGCCGAAGTCGGACAAGCGATGATGCCGACGATGCCATACTAAATTCCCTTGGCCCGCTTCTCTTTTCGTTTGTAGAGATATTCTGGATGTTTCGTCGACTCTTATACAGCCGCCGCTTGATGTGCGGCGCGTTACTGAATGTGCTGGATGGTACCCCAGATACCCAAAGTCTGATCTTCCCGCCTTGCTGTCAGTAGAGCTGCTGTTTCCTTGCTACTCAATAAGTAAGCAGTGTACTGATCAAGGTTGTTGAAGTTGGATCCTGCGGCGCGGCTGGAAAATAGACGCCCCAAGCGGGACCCAAACGCAACTTCAACTCTGACCACAATGTCCTCGCATAAATCGACGCGACTGCAGAGAACTACACAGCAGATTCCATTGTCGCCGCCCATCGTAATCAATGCAAAGAACCTTGAGATCATCCATCACCAGCCCCAACCGCCAGTCGTGCCTGTACGCCCGTCCTCGATGACCCGTCTCGTAGACTGATTCCATGCAACTTGTTATACATATAATATTTGTTTTCGGTACCATTTATGTCGGTGCGAATAGAGAAAGCGCGCAAACTCGATGGGAGCAACGTCGGCTTCGCACAGCGTACCCTACCCAGCGTATCTTGCCCGTCAACCGCGTGATCATAATGCACACGGTGGAGGTCGAGGTTCGCCTACTCCTTATTCGACTCCTTCCAAGAAGACCAAGATTTTGTTCTACGACAAGGATAAGCCGTTCTATGGGTTTACAAACTTTTCCCCCCATTCGGTCCGTTTTCTACTTTTGCAAGTGTTTCGGAACGGTCATTTATAGGCGTTGTAGGTTGTGTTCGAGGGAAGGACGTATCCAACGTCCGAGCATGTCTTCCAAGCGTACAAGGTTCATCTTGCCAAATCCTGAAAGATGCAGACTGACATTGAGCTTAGTTTATCGTTCATCGACCGGGGCTTGCGGAACATATCCGCACGTTCTCCAAGAATCCACGAGACGCGTTCAATGAAGCTCGTCGGTTCCAGCCCGAGGTTCGAGAAGACTGGGCAAAGGTCAAGATAGACCTGGTATGCTCTCGCCCTCCCACTGGATATTGACTAACAGGTGATAGATGTATAACATCCTCAAGGCCAAATTCTCCCAACACTCCAGTCTCAAACGCGAGTTGATGAACACGGGGGATGCAGAGCTTATAGAGGTACGGGGTTCTACTCTTATTGACTGAAATAAGGCTGACTTTGTCAGGACTCGCCAGTGGACGCCTTCTGGGGTTGCGGTGCGAATGGCAAAGGAGAGAACCAGCTCGGTAAGACTCTGATGCGGCTACGAGACTTTTTTCGCAGCAAGAAAGGCCTCCAGTTTTAATGATCTTGATGAAGGCATGATATTGAAGAGCGTGATGATCTGTATATTCGCTAATAGATGAAGTGTATATCTAGGTGACTCGTCTTGCAGACGGTAGATTCCCTCGTGAGGCAAGAGCTGCGATGCATGGATGACCATCATCTCTTGACCGCGATTGACGGTGGTTGTCCCTGGGCTAACGAACACTGGACCCGTTCTATTAGTCATTTCGAAGTTACCATCCGTCCATCAAGCGCCTCTAACACAAAACGTTGAGTCGCCGGTTCTGTCTCCGACTATGGACCGGTCTGGGCCAGACGTAATATCAACGGATATCGATAGATAAAGGTGAATGACGGTACTGAAGAGGGTGTTGCATTCAGAAAGACCGAGAAAAGCGGAGGCACTCACGGGGACGGTCATGCAGTTGCCCCATATACGTTGTATCATGAGGCGTTCCTGAGCGGTATCATTCATTTTTTGACTTTTATGGCCGAACGCCGGTCAATATTAAAAGGTCGAGGCCAGTTTACGTCCACCATCCATTTCTCTTCTCCCTTCCCTCCTCCACCCCTGTATGCCTTTACACGGAATTGGCACAGGAAGAGGCAATATGACCATTAACATTACCACAATCGGCTTCGAGCCGTCAACAATCATTCTCAGCCCACCCGCGCAGCAACTTGTGACAGAAGCAAACGTTCAGATTGCTCCCAATCATGGGTACATTCGCGGATATGTTGCTCCAAGGTGTTTCACATCTCCGTTGCTCAGGCATCGGTCGCTGAACCCCTCGACTTTAGGGATTTTATTCAGTCAAACTGCCAATTTCTTTGGATTCAGAGACACCGACGGGAGTAAGAACAGGTTCACGTGGCTCGTAATACTCCTCAACGCTCTCTGCATCACCAAGTCGGCCCAGAACATTTTGATCTGCTGGAACATGGTCATTGCAAACTATTGTAACCCAGACGTCACCGTATTACTCATTGCTGTCGATTGGCGGCACTATTCGACCGGGCTCACAGTCAGTACCCCTTGCTTGAACAGGTTGGGCCCCAGTTGAGATTTATGATCACAGACGGCAATTATCGCTAGTCTCGTCCAGAGCTTCTTCATATATCGGTATTGGATGCTCACGAGAAGAAGAATCATTTGCGGTGTAACAATGCTTGGTGTTGCCTTTTCACTCGTTGCCGCTATTCTGGTCGTACGTCTGGTGACTTTGGTGCTCACTCGTGTTATAACATATCAACTGCAGACTGTCTACCTTCCTCGTGTCGAACATCACCGAATTCGAGCGTGGTGTACGTTTTGGCCTCGACGATACACCTGGCGTATACTAATCATCGCTGCTGCAGCTCTCGTTCATTTTATCTTTGCTATTGCTGTTGACACGCTCATTACTGGTGCAACTGCTCTACATCTCTACCAGCAACGGCCAGACATGCGATCGTGAGTACTCTACCAGCTATGAACTCGGACGCTCAATGGTCTGTAGAACTTCAGAATTGATTGATCGTCTCGTGCGCATGACATGGCAGACGGCTCTCCCACCGACACTTGGAGTTGTAGTCACCGCTGTCGTGCTTGAGACACGTCCAATCGAATTGACGTATGTCTTTGCTTCTCTTTCCAGACATATAGACTAAAATTTCCAGGCATTTGGCGTTCAATATTGTCCTGTCGAAGCTATATGCAATTTCACTCATGTATACGCTTAACACCCGCAATGAGATGCGCAGCGAACGTGCCAGCTCGCACGAAGCCTCTGCGTCTACGGGAGCACGTATCACGGTTACCAATATCCACCACAATACGGGGCGGGCGAGTATGTCCATTGGGGGCAGCGGGACGATCAATACGAATGGGCATGCCGCTGTGCGCGGACGACATACCTCGGCAACGAGAATCGTTAGCTTCATCACGGATCACCCGGATAAACTACATTCACCTCCGCCTCTGGGCGTGCATGTTGCCACGCCGGTACACAGGAGCGACAGCACGGATGTAGAGGTGTGTAGCTAGTAAAGATTGCCCGTTTGGAGCTAATTCCTGCAGATGGACAGTCTGGAAAAGCTTCCTAGACCCAATGACGACTCGGACGTGGATAGAGAGGATTGGAAAGATAAGAAACGCATAGCTTAGTTGGATGTATACATCATGATATGTTTAATGCAAGAGTCAAACTACCAGCAAACAGACTCTCGGGCGGGAGAGATTAAAAGTCGGTGAACACGCGTGGCTTTTGCTCAGCGTTTCGCTTGGAGCGGTCCTGACAAACTTTCAAATAAAGGTAGTGTAGGCTAGGCATTCCTTGGGCAAAGCGTTATTCACATAGAATACTTGCGCTCTTTGTTGCATGCGCATGCGTTTCGTCCTCCATGAGCTGTGTAGATCATCTGGTGCGCCACGGCTGTGATCCTCTGCGGAGCGTCGTAGAGGTGCGGCGACCTCGCGCTCTGCGCGTTGCGGCTGACCGCCTCTGCGCGCCGCGAGAATCAAGCGTTCAGGTGCATAACGCGACTCTATTACGAACAAAGCAAAATTCCTCCAATCTAAGATAAAGGTCTTTGCCCGCCGAGACCGGGCAACCTGCTCCCGTCCACGTTTTCTTCTTGACCACTACGACCTCGCACGAACGCCTTTCGACGAGCTCTGCTTTTAACCAGAGCTCCATCTTATAGGAGCAGAAGCAAAGACGTCGAGCCTGTGCTCCTCTTTGCCTCCTTTTTTCTGTTTTAGTTCTTCAACGCTTGCGTGCCCCCCGCTTGCCAGCAAGCCCGACGACTCGATTAGACGACTAGACGATTGTAACGACGATGTATAACATATTTCCTCTCGTTCGCGGTGCCCTGCTTGGTGCGTCCCCCTCGCAACTCGAGTGGCACGACGGCTAATGGCTCCACTGCTCGTTCTACAGGCACTGTTGGCGCATGGACATTTATTGTGCTGGGCATAGCGATTCACTTTCAAATGTCCTTTGTAGACTCTGCTCCTCAACGTACGCACACCCGCCTCTTGTTGACAAGCTCCCAATCGCTCACATTTTTGTCAGTGACATACGTTTCCCTTTCCGTCTTTGTTGCTGCGGTCACTCTTGCTACATTCCTCGTTGTGTGAGTCTCTTTCCCTTTTTTTCCTCTATTTTTTCGGTCCAGAGCAATTGCTCCCTTTGCCCTGAAAGGCCGTTGGGCCGGCGCCGGATCTGGATGGCTTGGCCACGACTCGAAGCGATTCTGGTTGCCTCCAAAGCCCCACCGCCTTCTTTGTCCGCGCCGAGTAATCACCAAGCTGATCGGGAAATAGATTGGTTGCGCCGTGTAATCGCAAAGTCTCGAATATCCTCCGAACAAAGTGGGAACTCGCATGGCTCGGCGTGCTTGCTCTTCTTTGGACGTGTGAGTAATTGGTCTGTGAATCTCGATTGGTCAAGGCTCATGAAGCTTAGCATTGGCTGGATACGACGACACCCGCTGCCAAGGACAACGAGGTTGAGTGCTGGGAGGAAGACGAAGAAGGCGTTGTGGTCGACTCGAATGTCGAAGGCTGTGAGTTAAACCAAGGCGATGGGAATGGCTCCTGACGAGTTGTTAGATTCCAATTCGGTCTACCATGCACGCTACCGAGTCCTCCAAGCCTTTGCATTCTTCAACTGCATCCTTCGTGAGTAGCATTTCAACTCCCTTGTGGATTAGTGGCTAATAGCAACAGTCTGTTTCCTCTTTTTGTTCATTCTCGCTCTCGCATTCTGGCATCACAAACGTGGCCGGTATGTCATCTGGACGACCCGACGACCTCGGTTGGTTGGTTCGATGGCCCAACGCGCCGTGGACACCTTCCCCCACCCATTTCTCACCGCAACTCGCACAAGGACAAGAAGCGATCGTACGAAAAGTGGGATGACGAAAAGGAAAAGGGATCCGGACACAAGAAGGCGTTCAAGTTTGACGCAGCAAGTATCTCTGAACGTGTCAGAGACACTGTCAAGGACAAGATGCCGAGCAAGGACAGGAGGAGAGCCAAGGATACGAGCGATATCGACGAATTTGGCGAGAGGAAGGACCTGATTGCCAAGCCACCTCCAGTTGCACGCGCAAACACGACGCCGCTCAAACCCAGACAGTACATGGTGAGCACGTCAGGCGAGACGAAAGCCAAGCCACCGTTGGCACCGATCGCGGCCAAGATGACGGAACGCAAAGAGGAAAGGGGCAACACCGAACCAAAGCGTCAGCCCTCTCAACGCGAAAGAGCGGAAATAGCTCGTCAACAGGCCCGAAGGGAGCGAAACACAACAGACGATGAACGACCATCGCGACCAGCCGTCCGCCAGAACAGCTCGCGTGGACAGAGGAGTGGATCAGCTCAGCCTGCGACTAGAGTGCGCAGAGAGACGAGTACGACACGTGCTCCAGATGTTCGTAGACAACCTTCGCAAACGCGGGCGACGCCCGATTTGACGCGTTCTGGATCTGGAGCTGACCGAGGACGCTCGAGTGCACAAGGACAAGGGCGTGCACAGAGGAGCGAGAGCAATACTCGCCGAACGACAGACGACGAGCGGTATCAGTCTCGGAATCCGTACCGGCCAGCGAATGGGCGGAGAGTGTAATGATTATACCTTTTTTTTTCTTTGGATTAGATGTCCTCGCCTGTATGTATGGGCTGCCAGTGGCGATATACCGATTTTTACTTTTGTACTATTTGCGAGGGTAAATAGGGGTGACACGTTGGTCACTGCCACCTCGCAGCCACTCGGCGCGTCTTCTGGGATGATTACGAGTGACTTGAAACCATCGCCCGCATCAACAATCTACGAAGACGCGCAAGAACATCCTCTGGAGAACACTGCGACGACGACAAACGACGCAACAAGGCCAATTTTGGCACCACTTGCGACGACGACAAACGACGCAACAAGGCCAATTTTGGCACCACTTGCGACGAGCGCAGACGCTCCACCGTCTATTCTCGGCTCACATACGTCTCCTTCTATTCACAATGTACACGAAGGCACTCAAGCGACGCTCAACACGCTGCACGACTCGCCGGTAGCTGACGTAGGACCCAACGCCCACGGCAAAAAGGCAAACGAAACGGTCCAAGAAAACACATCGAAGAATATGAATAATATTACGCAACCAAACGACCTAATTACGTTGACACCGCTGCGAGCGCACTATCTTAAGAAATCGCTCGTCACGCTCCAGTTCTCCAAGGAACTGCTTGGCTTTACGGATATGGATCCGTCGATCCCTACACTCTCCCCATTGTCATATCTAGGCCCACCGTTTACACCTCCACCACGTAATGCAGCCCGACATGATGTCCCATTCCTGCGCTTCATGTTCCGCCAATTCGTCCTCACGTTCCCCTTTATCACCTCTGCACCAAAGGACTTCTTTCCCAGCAAAGTTCAGCCATTTGTTGGATCTTTGATGGCGCGCAATTTGAGCACGACGGATGATGTGCTCGGGATGGACGATCCAAACTTCCAAGGAGAGGATCCCGAGGTGCGCTCGCGGCAGAAGATCGTCGCCAAAGCGGAAAAGTACTTTTCGCTCATCGTCGGATCGGCGATCAAGTTGGTTGAGCAAGAGGAGGTCGTACGTCTATCCCAGAGGGATCTGGACCGTCTGGAGATCTTGGCGAGAAAGCGGAATGCGCGTATGAAATATGCGCGTGATGCGTTTGATGTCAATATTATATGCGTGCGTACTGTGGTGGAAAAGGGTCGTATGCGCAGTCGTGTGCATGAAGAGTTTATCATTCGTACGCGTAGAACGGGTTGGGCGGATACGCTCGTCTCTAGACGTTATGGAGATTTTAAGACATTGGCAGAAGAGTTTGTTTCCGTCAAAGTTTGTGTGCAACGAGACTGATTCCTGTGCAGCTTCGCAAGGCGTTCCCAGAGTTTGAGATTCGTGGACCGCCGCCCAAGGACCGTAGGACTGTGGCCATTGCGCCTCAACAGCAGCAGCAACAACCCAACTCGATACCAGGAGCTAATATGGCATCTCTCAATCCATACGACACTTACTCGCTCGGATACCATGGCTTCAAGTACAGATGACCTAACGAATGGAGGCGCGCGTCCATCCGCTTCGAGCGTCACCGAGTCTTCTTTAGCACGTGAAAAGAACCGTGTGACGCTTCGCTCGTACTTGCATGGTCTATTATTGTCATCTGCATGTTGCGAATTCGCCCGTCCTCAAATCGTTTTTGCTCTCGGATCCAACGGAGCTTACTCCGAGGAAGTAGAGGATGCACGTAGGGCGTGAAGACGCTGATAGGATTAGAGAGGACGTAAAAGTTTGCGAGCGAGGTTGCGGCCAGGGTGGATGGTCTTCGCGACGCTGTTAGGAGTGTGAAGAGTGATATGATGGGAAAAGTAAGTCCGACTTTTTGTATAGGAGCGTGAACTGATGAGTGTAGATGGACTTGTCAACATCTTCTCGACCGTCAAGAATACGCCACTCGCCAAAGACTTGCCACCGAATTATCGTGCTGTCCTCGAGTGGGGTCGGATTACGTGCGTTTTATTTCCCTGGTAGTTCATAACCTGACTCGCTTTTACAGTCTGGCCTCGACTATCTTTCAAAGCTTTGTCGCATCCGACGATGCCTCTGGGACGCTTGCTGCTCTAAAACGATTCCACGGTCTGATGCCCTATTTTATGCTCAAGGGAATATTGAAGATTAGCAATCCCATGGCCATGATACGTGGAGTTATGGATCTCTTTATGGCTCAGCCTTTTGGAGGCAAGAGTCTCCTCCAGCGGTATGCTACGTGAGTTGGAATCCAGGAAATACTAATTCCGGATCAGAATGTTCACGAGCTCGCTCTTTGAAGAAGTCGAGCCCTCCAAGAGGATATCGCTGCTGTTGCCGAGAAAGTGGGCGATCCGGCATTGTGCGAGAAAGTGCGCCTGTTCATCTATGCGCCAAAGGAGATTCAAACATCTATCGCATGGACTCATGAGCAAATATTTTCTTCACTATACTATGCTTGACCCATGTCAGCTTTGGAGAATA
>CAJVGD010000007.1:0-73751 GCA_910890315.1 Serendipita indica DSM 11827 | reverse complement strand
TAAAGATACATTTATTCAGAGCTAAGTTTGCCTAAGGCTCTACAATTTGTATCTGATAACAACTCACACATCCTAGTATCAACAAATCCTTGCTATACACATTAGATCAGCAATGAAAAGAATTGTGGCTTTGGTGATATATTTCTACCAAATGATGCACAGATGAGTCATTATTTGTAATCACATGCAGCTGCCATTTGTAAGCAGAGCCGCAGAGATTAGTCAGGCCTTTCTAACTAGTATTCTTGAGAATATTCTAGAACATTCAAGATTAATAATCAACAGGTATATAAGGCCTCTGTTCTCCCTTGGGGAAATAGGGGGCCGGAGGTTGGTGATGTGGATTATTGGCTGGTTGAACCAGGACTATCATGCTGAGGCAGACTGCTGCAATTATTACCCCTGACCACTACCACATAGACAGTCTAAAAATTGGATAACATTTAGTTATCATCTGGAGTTCGGATGGATTTGCATTCAAGGTTTGTGATTTGGAACACATTGTGATTAGTTACAATTGGGTATGTGGGTCAGAAAATTTTGCAAAATCAATGACCATGACCTGTCCATTCTCAGACCTAGGGCGACTTTATCTCGGGATTTGTGGAGTGCACCTCAACCCCAGAAACTCATCAGGGATCCGATATCTGCAGGTATGGACAACAAACAGACCACAGCTCTGACTGGTGTAGTCAGCAGCTACTGTGAATGCTCATGGTGGGCGTGACACTTGGACATGGAGATGAGTGACTGAAGGCGATTGTGAGGGAGACATTGAGTACTGGTCCATTGTCCACATGTAAATGTATCACCTTGGAAGAAATATAAATGCCTGGGAGCATGATTGAGTGCATAAGGAGGTTCCAAACTGGGTGGGGTGGTGATATCCCACAGGCGTACAGTGCAATCCCAAGATCCAGATGCAAGACGGCGCCCATCTGGCGAGAAGGCCAGACATTGGACCGAATCGGTATGTCCCTTAAGCGTCCCAAGGCTTGCACCGGTGGTCCCATCCCACAGGCGTAAAGTGCAATCCCCAGATCCAGATGCAAGACGGCGCCCATCTGGCGAGAAGGCCAGACACTGGGCAGGACCTCTATGTCCCTCAAGCGTCCCAAGGCTTGCACCGGTGGTCCCATCCCACAGGCGTACAGTGCCATCCTCAGAGCCAGACGCAAGACGGCGCCCATCTGGCGAGAAGGCCAGACACGAGACATCCCTGGTATGTCCCTCAAGCGTCCCAAGGCTTGCACCGGTGGTCCCATCCCACAGGCGTACAGTGCGATCCCCAGAGCCAGATGCAAGACGGCGCCCATCTGGCGAGAAGGCCAGACACCGGACAGGACCGGTATGTCCCTCAAGCGTCCCAAGGCTTGCACCGGTGGTCCCATCCCACAGGCGTACAGTGCAATCCCCAGAGCCAGATGCAAGCGGCGCCCATCTGGCAGAAGGCCAGACGGACCTCCTGGTATGTCCCTCAAGCGTCCCAAGGCTTGCACCGGTGGTCCTCCCACAGGCGTACAGTGTGATCATAAGCTCCAGATGCAAGACGGCGCCCATCTGGCGAGAAGGCCAGACACAAGACCCCATCGGTATGTCCCTCAAGCGTCCCAAGGCTTGCACCGGTGGTCCCATCCCACAGGCATACAATGTGATCCTCAGATCCAGATGCAAGACGGCGCCCATCTGGCGAGAAGGCCAGACACGAGACCTCATCGGTATGTCCCTCAAGCGTCCCAAGGCTTGCACCAGTGGTCCCATCCCACAGGCATACAGTGCCATCCCGAGCTCCAGATGCAAGACGGCGCCCATCTGGCGAGAAGGCCAGACACAAGACCCCATCGGTATGTCCCTCAAGCGTCCCAAGGCTTGCACCGGTGGTCCCATCCCACAGGCATACAGTGTGATCCTCAGATCCAGATGCAAGACGGCGCCCATCTGGCGAGAAGGCCAGACACCAGACCTCCCTGGTATGTCCCTCAAGCGTCCCAAGGCTTGCACCGGTGGTCCCATCCCACAGGCGTACAGTGCCATCCCGAGATCCAGATGCAAGACGGCGCCCATCTGGCGAGAAGGCCAGACATTGGACCTCCCTGGTATGTCCCTCAAGCGTCCCAAGGCTTGCACCGGTGGTCCCATCCCACAGGCGTACAGTGCCATCCCAAGAGCCAGATGCAAGACGGCGCCCATCTGGCGAGAAGGCCAGACACTGGACAGGACCGGTATGTCCCTCAAGCGTCCCAAGGCTTGCACCGGTGGTCCCATCCCACAGGCGTACAGTGCCATCCCAAGAGCCAGATGCAAGACGGCGCCCATCTGGCAAGAAGGCCAGACATTGGACAGGACCGGTATGTCCCTCAAGCGTCCCAAGGCTTGCACCGGTGGTCCCATCCCACAGGCGTACAGTGCCATCCCAAGAGCCAGATGCAAGACGGCGCCCATCTGGCAAGAAGGCCAGACATTGGACAGTATTGGTATGTCCAGTCAAAGTCTGGTGTGAGGGCCAATGCACTGATGGTCCTCCAATGATTCTTGGTAGTCGATCTGAAAACTTGCTCTTGTATATCGTCCACAGTTGTGACTTTCGAGGGAGGAATAGTAGCCCTGAAGAGTAGATATCCAGCGCACTCTTCTCTAGTATTTTTTGATGCCTCTGGACAAGTCTAACTGTATCATGGCATAGCTATTGTCACTGCGGTCAATACACATATCATATGTAGCATTAGCTCACCTCGACCTCATCACCCAACCCTTGGCATTCACAACTTCGCCGAATCTCCTCGAAATTTCGAATAAGATGTACATGATCCATCAAGCTTAACAGCTCCACGAGGTACAAAATTTGATTTTCTAAAAACCTTTGCAGCATCTGGGCCACCTGTTTCTCTGTTATGACAGTAGACACATGATAGCCCCAGTACTTTGCCGCATAAGGTAGTGCCGGGCAACTTGTCCATAATCGTTCCAGTCGTTTATCCAGATCCATGACGTCCGTGTTCCTTGGATAAGGCTCATTCGGCATGGAAATGCCGCAAACGTCCTCCTTGAGATCCCTCTGAAGCACTGTGAGCACAGATAAGGCCAAGTCTGATTGCATTGCTGTCGAGTCGAATGGTATATCCACGTTGTATGGACTGAGAAGGTATTCTCGAAACGTCGGATGTAGAAACTCTACCACACTCTCCACCCGAAATACACTTTGCATCGACCCTAAGATCAGTCTTAGCTCAGAGTCTGCAATCCCAGTCATCTCCTCCAGAGCCTCCGTTGACACCGGCTCGAACAAGGTTAGGATAGTGCCCATAACCTTGTGTATGGTACCACTGGACGGCTCTCGTCGCAGTCGACGAAGGATGTTTGTATAGACCTGGTTAATGTCCCCACCCTCACCTCGTGTCAAGAGGGATGTGAGAGTCGCGCCAACTGCGGCCGGACCTTGAGCCTGTTGTAGCTCAAGATGTGCTGTCGTGATCCAGATGAAAAGTCCATTCGAGCGTTCTACAATCTTCCAGCGCTGAGGCTCGGTAAGCAGGTTGACGAGATGTACATCGACGTAGGCCCTAATGTCATCCAAGTTGGACTGTTGCTCTTTGCCATGCATCTTGAAATGCATTCCGCGTACAATCGCTTTACCCTGGAGTATTGCAGTGATGTCTGGCTCCGGCCGGCTCGTTATAAAGAGTTTGAGTTTAGGCATCGATGAAAGTTTCTCAACCAGTAGTTTGATCAACTCTCCCCTCGTCTCCTTCTTGCATTCATCCATTGCGTCGATCACGAGGACGATATCCGTCCTTGCAAGCTGCAATGGTTCTTCGATCAGCTTGGTGAACTGATGGCGTAGTCCTCGTATAAGGAGATTGGGATCTTCTTTTCTGATCGTCTCTATTTGCTTCAGGATCGTCTTGTTTTGACCACCGATATCACCTGCGATGACGGAGCAGAAATCATCCGTCTCCGATGTCTGCCGAGCATTCTTCGAAAAGAAGAACCGACCAACTAGAACATTTTCGGTATTATCCCATTCCTCGCACATCGTCAGTGTGACCGTGGACTTTCCTGACCCGCCAACATCGCAGAGCCAAAAGATGCGCTTGTCTGCATTGGGGTCCAGACGCCATTGCCGAATTTCCCGCAGAATCGCTACACGTGTACCTGGTAGACACGTTTTGTGCTGAGTGCCCATTGGACGAGGCTTTTCGGGCTCGAGTTGGGCTACTTTCCACACTGTCGAGAATCACTATGAGTCGGAGACTGATGTCAATCAAACTAACCTTCTGCTTGCAGCTGATTTTGACAGAAATTGGCCACATCCTATTGCAAATAGCTCAACACAAAACTGGCTTCACGGGGTACTCGTACCTTGCATATGCGTGTCGCTTGTAAGATTTCCTGTTTGTAGTCTGCAATATCTCCTGTGTCAATTTTGGCGCCCTTGATCTTTTCGATAAATCCTTTGACGCCTTGATCTCTACTGCGCTTCAACTCATCCATTCTGGTGAGTATGTTTCTTAGAGTGCTACACAATTTCAGCCAAACATTCAAATGCTCGACCCATGACCATACACCATGTAATGTTTCCATGCATCGTTGAACTCCTTGAGCGCGTCAGGCATTTGGTCCATATGTCCATCCTCGACCGTCTGGAGATATCCTTCATCCAAGATGGATATATGTGCTTCAAGACTATCCCTGAGTACTTTGTACCCATTAGTCTTCTCGTTTATAGTCTACGGCGTAATCAGATTGAAACTTTGTAGTGACATTAAGCATGCCGTACCTTGGTTTTCTCAAAAAATAGATGGGAAATCTCAGAAACTGCTTTGAGGGGATCCTGTCTCATAGCATCTACCTGTGAGATCAGAAAACGTTTCGAGGGTTAAGCGGTTACAAACCGAGCCACTTGTCGTCTACTGCACGTGAAGCTTTCTTGAAATGTTCCTTGAGATAGAAAAGAACCGTCTGGTAGTTGTCACTCTCTGGAGAAGCGAACCTGACTAAGGTTTGATGGTCACTGTAGTACCTGGCCCGCAGCGCCGCTGTCACCGGATGACTGCCTCGTGAGCTCGAACGTTCTATGACTTGTTTTAGCCAGCACGTTCTCCAGGGTTTTGATACTCCAGCTTCCTTCGAGATTTCCGACAAGTCTCGTATTCCGCGTAGAAGAATACGTTTTTTGCTTCTTGCTCACCTCGAGATACAGCTTCTGTATGTTTTCAAGTTCGGATGAGTACGGCTGAAGGACTTTGAGAATGACGTTTGTCGTATACATGGGTATTGATAGAAGGCGATCAGTTGTCCCGGGGAGAGGATCTTCTATGCCAAAATGGGGTGTTCCGAAGAACAGGATGGAGTAGGTAGATACAAGAATATCTCGGAGATTGCCATCTGAATTCGGGTCTTTATTGTTGGAGATTACGAGCGCCTACAAGAACGTCAGTGCTACATTTGTATCGAGCCTTGTTCATACGAACCCATTTGAGGATAATACCTCCCACATCGTGGGCAACGAATATGATTGGGCGCTAATGATGGTTCATCAGACACCATCGAACTAGCAAGATTCACTCACTCGAGAAGCGCCTTTACGCGCCCGTGAAAGAGCATTGGCTAGGTTATTACCGTGCCGATGTATGGTCTCGGTTGATACACGTTCTCGACTGTGCGTATCGGCGTCATATCCGTAAGAGAGGACTCGAACACGAGGCAAGTCGTCTTGCAGGAAGTCGCGCAGCCACATTTTTCCATCTTCTGACGTCCACGTTTTTTCTCTGTGGCCGTTCAAGCCGTGGATGGCGACAATGCTGATGCGGCGACGTCAGCGGTTAAGTTGTAATGACGGGCGGACTGCGTACTCGACAACAGGATTCTCTTCTGAGAATAACTCGAGAAATCCAAGATCATCGATCTTTGATTTGCCCTCATCCGTAGAGGTCCACCATTCCCACAGGGGTGCCATTGCAGAAGTTGATTGTTCGGTGGCCATCTGGAGAATGTTCCAGTAAGTACCAGTGGTCATTGGCAAGTATTATATGGTACCGCCGAACAGTTCAGCGTCTAGAGCTGGTGACAGGGCCGGAGAGTGGCAATCCGAGCCAGCGTCTCCATTACTTCCTTTTGCAGCGACCCCTACGATAAGGATCGCCCAATTGGCTTTCTGGCCTGCAATAATGGGTGTGTATAACACGCATCTTTTGCTGGTTAAGCCAACTGATCGAGACCTTCCTCATGGAGTTGCGACGACAATGCGACCGCGTCTCTGGTTCACCTGGAGAGTCGCCCTCGAACATTCAAGCCTTCGCTGTTCAACGTAGAAGACTATGCGCATCCGACATCCACGCCGCCTCACCTCGGGCGCCCAGCGGTATTCAAGGCTCAGAAAACTAGTGGAGGACAGACGTCTCGTTTGAAGATGGTCACTGTGGACGAATTTCTGCATACTCGAAGCAATTAATTTCATCGAATTGCACTCCTTGGTCCGTCGTTGGTTCTGCTCGAACCAAGGAGACGCTGCTTTTGTATGGGCCGCCACTTTCTCTCGCCTAAAGAGGTTATAAAACTCGACAAAGGAGACGCTCAGAAATAGCAAATAAATGAGCCTGTTGAAGCATATATTTCACAATGGCATACATATTAGCAGGTTGACAATTTGGTGACCCCTTTCGAGAGATGCTGGCACTTACTAGTAATGCAATGACAACCCCTTGGTACGCACTACACTTCCGCCACTCGGCTGAATGCACGCAGCCGTTCTCTTCCTTGGGTTCAGCCGTGTTAGAGTGAGCGAAAGAAGCAGTGTGATGCCACCAATTTATACGACGACTAATAACGACCGTGTCGCCACAGCCCCACGGAGATTTTGTTGAAAAGCGCAGAGCGGGTCTGTTCGAGTTGTTTACAGATCAGCCGAGCCTTTGCACGCGGAGGTTGTTTACTGAAAACGTCACAAACTCATCTGTCATTATGATCGGATTCTCGACGAGCAAGAATAGATTTTGATGGATACATCTGGAAGCGAATCTGCCGACAGGGGTTCCACAGGAAAGACGTAGGTGGTCTATAGTCTTCTTTGGCGAGCCCATGGCTGGCATTACGCGCTCGTCAACGTGGGCGTCGAGTCCAAGCGGCACCTCGCAAACTTTGGGCTCGACCATGTCCCAAAGGTCCTTCTAACACCCCTTGAGGCAAAGTTCAAGGCATTCCCGCAAGCACTACTTGAAACCCACACCAAACATCTTACCGTCATAACGGACGATAAACCAAACGCCAGTAGAACTGCAACACCTGGCCCCGCCCACGACCACGCTGCATCCTTTTTGCCGCCGAGCATCACCACAACCACAAATAATGCATCCCAGACGCGCTTCGACCACTCTTCCTTGACGTGACGCACAGCCTTTGGTTTTGAGGAGAGGGCGCACATGTCGAGTGCGTGTTGTGAGCGTTTGGACGGCTTCAGCTCGCTAACAATTCTTTTCTTCTTAATCTAGGCACGTTCGAATCGCGGTAGATTGTACGCATTGACGCAATTATCGACGCCCAATGTATAAAGCGCGAGCACACGCGCAAGCCAATGGAACAGCAACGACACTCGTACTATTTTCCGACCAATCCCGTGGCTCCCCCACGGAAGGAGGGGCTGCGGATAGGCGCCTTCGGTGTGATATGAACCATCGATGACAGTCTGCAGCCTCGAGAGCCAAGGGAGCAACCAAAAGTCGGATAGCGTTCAAATTTTGGCCCGTCCAGTCATCGATCCAAAGTCATCCAGAGCGCACGAGGAAGCCACAGTGAGGTACGTACTTTGGAGAGCGTTCATGCGGACAAATAGAGCTAATATGTGGTTTTTTTTAACTCATATAGTGGCAAAAACGACGACGATACAAAACCAGCGCAGATCTTTGAGCAAAGCGGGAGACGCTTTCTCGGAGGGGAGTGGTCTGGTCCGCCGACGAGAGCATGATGCATCATGCAGGACACGCTCAGGGACGCCAGTCTCTTATCAACAACACCCATCTTGTCGATTCCTCCCAGCTCTATCATCACCTCGTTTATCCACATCCCGTTAGCCAGCACAACACGTTTAGTACAAGGTATGCAAAAGACCACACAGATGTTTCATCGTACTAACTGGCCTAATAAAGGAATCAGATCCAGCGTCATTGTGGTTGACTCTCCTCACCCGCCGGCCTTCAGAGGATCGTCAAGGTGCTCGCCAAACCACTTTCCGGCAACACGAATTCAAAAACGGACCCTCGTTACTCAATTCAATCCACGACGGCACCCGCCGCATCTACGCATCCCTACCGAATGTTGTCGTTTTGGACGGACGACGCGAGAGCTGCTAGCACCTAGGCATGGAAGATCATAAATGAATGAAAGTACGTCATTGTTGATTTTAGACGGGCTGCTGACCGTCTCTGTATATGCAGTGGTGGCGTCCAACAGACGCTTATTTGGGCCCCGCAGCTGCGTCAAAAACCTCGAACGGCTCTTCTCGATTGCCTCTGGAGGTAGTTGACACACGTGGCCGACGCAACACGATCCCGGATCGTCAAGACCAGTAAGCACCCTTTTTCGACGGTCGGCGTTATGATTCGACCTGTAGACGACGCTTGTATCCCCCCGCGGCTCGCTCCATACCTACGATGGTGACGCACGGCGACCGCTCATCTGCGCTCTACGACCGATCTCGCCAACCCTCGACTACCGGCGGCTCCCGCAGCACCAGGATGAACACGGACCAACTACATGGGCATACAAACAGCTATGCGGTTGTCCGCAGCTGTTTGCTCAACATAGCCCAATTTGCAACAATGATTACAGCCGATAGTGATCCCATGGACACCTTTCTAGTCTTGCCACGAGTCTGGGGGGGAAAGTAAAATTTTGAAATCTGGTCAATTGACAAGGGAAACTCTCGAATATTTTTTTTTTTCAGAATAACCCTAAACGCAGTCAAAATGCGTGTATACACAATAGCCCGAATGAATACAACATCGTTTCCCAGCTTGCGCGTGGCGATTTGCCCGAAGTTAGATCCCCTGACCGTAACGAAGCGGGAATGGTCTTACAAGCCTTCACCAGGCACAGTAATTGAAATGTCTGCACAATTTTCAAGGACTATTTGGCTCCTTGTCAAACTGCGGCGGTCACCAGAAAGCCCCTCTCGAGCCTTTGTCCTAAGCCTTCTTTTCCCTGGCTCGAGCTCACTGGCCTCCCCTCCGACCTTGCGCTCTCAATGCATATCAGTAAACTTTGTCAGCTTATTTTACAGGCTGACTGCAACTTCTTGGCTTATTCCCCCTGGTTTCTTGGCTTCAGTACCAATGCCGAAGGCAAGTCAAGCTTGCCCACCCTTCGCTCAAAAATTCTCGGTTCTATCGGTATCTTTCGACATTTCTGCTTACTAAGGAAGCCGCAACGCGGCCATTGGCTTTCCTCTCACCCGATCCCCCGCCTCGCCACATCCATCTCATCGGAAACATTGATGAATATCCGGGCCCTTTCATCCGATTTCGCTGAGTTTTGTTACATGCGCCAAATTCTCACCACTACATTCTCCCTATCATTATGGATTGTACTGACACTCCCGAGACAACATCCTCCCGCTCGAACACGTTCAGTTTGGCTTCAAACTCTACTCACCGCTGACTTCTTTCCTGTATAACTGTCTAATTTTCCACCTCAAAGTGCGTCAGACTTCTTGATACCCCTGGACTTACTCACTGCCTGTAGGTGTTGCCGGCGCTGCCTGCAAATGCGTCCACCGCCTCTCTCAACCTTGGACTCGCCCATCTCCTTCATGTCTGGAGATATGTAAGTTGGAATATTTGGAAAATATCTAGACACTGACAACGTCATAGCACTCGTTCAAATCTCCTCCCGTCGTCCAAAGAGGCTGAACTTCTTCATAACTTGCGCGCACAAAAGTCGACTGAGCTGGCTCTCATTGACGAGAAAATGTTGCGTGATCGACAGATTGTCGTGAGTGCCGATGCAGCCATCGGCAAACTCGAAAAGTCGTTGACTAAGGCACGCGAGATGCTGCGTGTATACGAAGAACACACCAGCCAAATCAAGGGAACACTTCGCACACTCTCCTTTAGCTCGACGCGGACAAACGTACATTCCGACGCACTAGAACCGTGCAAAGAACTCTCGCTGCTCCTAAGTCAGGAGATTCCAGAGCGTGAGAAGAAACTCCGGACGGAGACGCAGGAGATTGCAGTATTCTGCGACCGACTCAAGATCAATATTACCAATCTCGCCGAGGAGCTGCGATGTCAGAATCATACGCATGCGGTCGCTCTCGAGACCGTTGCGGCGAGGACCAATCACCGCGGCGAGCTCCAGGCTTTGGTCGATAACATCCAAAGCTGTTTTCACCCTATCAAAAAGGTTCCCTCAGAGGTCTGGGCGGAGATTTTCCGTCTGCGTGTCGAGGAGGATGACCAATTGTTCCTCGCATCCGGCTCTGAGGACCGTCGCTCGACCACATTCACACTCTCTCACGTGTGCCAACCGTGGATTAAGGTCGTCCACGAGACTCCAGAACTCTGGAGAGTGGCTGACTGGAGGGTCGGTAGAGACGGCAATGTCAAGGCGGACATGATTACCTATATGCGGGAAAAGGTGCGGGATCAACCATTTACTGTCATCGTGGATCAATGGCAGCTGTATCCGACATCACTCCTTTCGACGCAAGACGTTTTAATGATGAGCCACGCGCTGCAAGAGTACACGCTCCACTTGTTTGCAAACGAAAGGGACGAAAAGTTTGCACCTCCTTCATATTAACCTATCTTCTTCTCCCCATCCGCGTGGTCGTCCAGGTTCCCGGCCTGGAACCGCTTCACTCAACATTCGTCTACCGCAACCTCGTCAACTCGTACGCCAATGTGAAGAAGCTCACACTCGTCAACATTTTCCCCGCACTCGCCTTTAGCGAACCCTTCCGACAACTAACCTATCTCAAAGTTGAAACCGCGACCGACACGCAGCCCTACAATCTGTCGCAACTCATGGTCGAGAGTCTGGAAGAGCCTCCATCTCTCGCATAGTACGCGGTCGAATCTTCCGTTTATCGGACACGCCATTACGCTTCCCAACTTGCGGAAACTTGCGACCACGCCGCACGATCACGAACTCCTCAAACAGGTCCGTCTTTCTGCACTCACTCACCTCTACATCACGTATCCGCACCACGGTGACGGCGTCGAGACCACTCCATGGCTTGAGACGCTCATTAGTGCCAACTTTACAACCGGCCTCACGCACCTAGTGCTCGACTGGTCGTACGTGTTGAAGGTTCACCCTTTGACTCTTAGCGCTCACTAAATAGACTTAGCCAATAGTAATAGCTCACGTCGTAACTCAATGTATTTAAGGACGCGGGATGACACAGCCAGACCTTACTGGTCTTGCCTCTCACCTCACGCGTCCTAGGTTTGTTACACCATATATACTGGTCTTGCCTCTCACCTCACGCGTCCTAGGTTTGTTACACCATATATACTGGTCTTGCCTCTCACCTCACGCGTCCTAGTATCAACAGATCCAGCCTTGGACTCTGTATTGACCTTCTGATGGACGAATCCCGCTTTGTATCCTGGTCCAGTCGACGACCCGCGGCCAGTTTGATAGCGGTGCAGGTGCTAGTCAGCATGTCTCTGCAACTTGATGACCTTACAGACACTGAGCGTGCAGATATCCCTGCCGGCCAAATCTGAGCAGAGACGGTTGGGTTCAAAGTCGAATTATGATGTCCGCCTTTAATTGCAAGCCAAGGCTCCTGGGTGATAACGTGGGTATCTGCATCTATATGAGAGCACTCTCAGAAATCAATCCATCATATCCACCATGGCTCGCGGCTACGAAGGAGTTCGTTCTGACCGGGATCCATTCGTAGATTAAGCGCCATGAGAAGATGTCAAAATGACCAAAATGTATTGAAGAAAGCTATAACCTAAAATCCCAAATATCGAAGTATAAAGCGGCCATAAGATGAACCCCTATGCAGCCAAAGAGCGAGCCTACTCCTCGTTTCTGACGCGGTTGAGCTTTGCGACAGCAATAATAATGACACAAATAGAGATGAGAATCCCGAATTCGGGTGCGTCTAAGAATAGAGCGTGAACGACCGCATCGATTATTCGAGAGTCAGTCTGACCTGGTAACAAAGAGCGAATCGCTGGGAGTGCAAAAAGGGACGTAAAGACGACACCGAATACGTCGGTGCTCTGTATATTTTTTTTCAGAATGGGTGAGTTGGGTCATAGAAGAACGCACGTGGAGCATGTATCCCCGACGCAGGATAACCGTCTCACATGTGAGGACAAATATGAATATAGGTGAAGTCCAATTGACGATCTGAGGGACTGTCAGCGCAGGAAGATATACGGCGTCAGGCCCGACTTACGAGTGCCATCACAACAGAGAACCTGACAAGCGGAGGACGGCTTCCCTTGATATTAATCTCCTGTCGAAGCGTGAGTTTGATGGAGAGCATGTCACAAACGCGCACCAGATAGCATGAAAAGTTCCACTGCGAGATATTCGCATCAGAAAACATGTTTAGAAGTTGACTTAGCTCTTCTTCTGATTGTTTAGACATTCCTGGGAACAGCTGGCCAACGACGTCGGTAACTGTGGGGCAATAGGGACTCGGTTCTGGATCCAGTTCAAAGCGCCAATTGACTAGGTATCATGATGAGCACATAATAAAGTATACTATGCTGACGCGCGTGTGTTATCAGATAGCCGTGCGGCGCTGGTTAGCTCAGAGGGCGGTATGGTTGATAGCGGGGAAGGAAGCAAAGGGCACAAAAATGATGCTACCCGTCCATTAGTCCCGTATTTAAGAAAGTATCCGGTACTTCTGCACACGTACCTTGTCCCATGGGTACCCAACCAGCGGCTTTGACGGGACGTTGCCGTTTCGGTCCGTTTGCTGAAAGTCAATCTCGGTGGAGAAACTATCATACGGGTTTCTAGAAGCCTTTAGAGTCGTTCTAATCAGAATTGAATACATCCAGCCCGATAACGCCGGCGCTTGGCGTAGAGGCGTTGTTCAAAATATAGCGCCAGACGGTGGTGTTGTCGTCCAGGACTCTACGGTGTATCGTCGTACCCGCGTCACGGTAGATTATAAGAGGGTGCGGCCAGTTGCCGAAACAGCCATTGGCGAGTGGGACAGGTTCCATCCCCGGGAAGTCGCGCCATATGCCAGACCAGGAGACCGCTGAGTGAAACCAGTCAGGTCTCTTAGGTGTAGGAAATGAAGGCATACTTAGAGTACGAACTTCCTGATCGAATCCTTTCAACGTGCCGTCAAGGGCGCCCTGCGGCTAATGAGGACGCGAGAGGAAACAGAGTTAAGGAACCCGTAAACTTCCGTTGGCTCCGTTACGCTCATTCTGACGAGCTGCTCGTTCAAAGATGAGATCTCGCTGGCGGCCGAATTGCTGTTCCTCATTCGCGTAACGAATGCTGCAGCGCGGAGGAGGCGGCGTAAGCAGGGACGAATTGAACAGTTTTGAGAATGTACGTGATTCCAATCCAAAGAACTATAAACATGACGCAGATAGCGACATAGAGGAGGCGTGGCCACTTCTATCCGCGGATCGATTCTGTTCACAGCGTCTTCCACCAGCGAAGGCGGTAGCGTGGATGCATAGCAAAAAACTCTTTAAATATACGTGGGTCGTCAATACGCTCCTCGTAGTAATGTAGCGCGTATGGCTTGTCGTCGGAGGGTGTGTCAGCCTTAGGGGAAGGTCATCTCGTTAATCAGTGGCTCTACGAAAGACAGTCAGGATTCTTTCATTGCTGATGATAATTATTACATACTTTCAGAGGCCATGCTATGCGACTTATAAAGGTGGCAAAAAAAAAAAGGGAACAAAGAGGCGATCCACAACCAATTTCTCGACTCGACGCCAATTGCATTTAGACAGCCAACCTCTCGGAATTCAAATAACCTTGCCGTTTCCAATTGCAAGCTCAGTCTTTCGCTCGCCACCGTCCTCTCACTTTATAATACCCGTGCGCTCGTCCGCTGTCCAAGTGATTGGACTGTTGAAGGTTTACTCTTTGACTCTTAGCACTCACTAAATAGACTTAGCCAATAGTAATAGCTCACGTCGTAACTCAATGTATTTAGGGACGCGGGACGATGCGGATGGACCTTAGGTCTGCCGGTAAGAGTCAACTCAGTGGATGCGAATCATGAGGCTACAAAAGACGACTCATAGTAAACAAAATACTCTCTATTTTACACTTATTGTATTTGAAATAGAAGAGATGCGCTCAGCTAGAACTGCCAACGATATTACACGTTCCAGGAGAGTAATATTTTATATAAATTCAGAGCACATGCGCATATACTATAAATAGTCAGGCGTGTAGTGATATTACCACACCGCGCTAATTCCGTGCACAGGCAAGTGCCGAAAGTAGCAAGACATTTGGGTGTAATTTCCAACGGCTCGCTAGCATTTTACTGATCCTAATGTATATATTAGAAGCATACCTAAGTTTCTCAGACATGTAAGAGACTTGAGAGCAAGCCCCCGCAGCTCCAGAACCGAGAGTTGGTGATACCGGAGGCCAGGGAAGTATAGTCGACTACTTATTTGTGATGTTGAAATAATCAATATGACGTTCCTTGACTGTGTGAACAATACCGAGCTCTTTGGACATCCCTGTGACGGTTTCTTAGAAACGAGGACTCTTTGATAGCGTGCTGGTGCCATGGGCGGCGGTTCCAAATCCAGTTCAAATTCATATGCAGTATTTATAAAATATCCTTCTATTATTAGAATGTTTATCTCGCCACCCTACGCTCATCTAAGGCACTGGCTAGGCCAACTTGTTACCCCCATGTCTCCGTCAAATCAGCGCGGCTGTTAATTTTGGAAAGGATGCCACGCTAGGCTATTTTTGGACTATATAAATAGTATAGACTTGATCCCCCAAACCGAAACTGCTGGCGAGGTGGGTTCTCGCCGAGGAGCACACCTAACGATTTGATTGGGCGCTCTGAACACAACATAACGTAATTTTCCATTCAATTATACTACTCATCGCCCTTTACATGTTCCAACACCCAGAGTGCTTCGGGTGTAAAATGCATTGGGACCAGCCTGTTTTCATCATCATGCTACTCTTTGTTGAGTTTTACCTGTGACATGATCAGTCATTGCATCGAGCTAGAATTTAGCGAGCTTACAGGCTCCTTCTTATCTGCACTACAGAGTTCCCAATGGCCCCTCCTACCGGGCTCGTAGATACTATAGAGCCGAGGTAAATAATGAATGATCGTGAATAGAACTAGTTTCCTACGCGTAGAGAATACGAGGATCAGAACCAATGAACACTGGCTGAAGGAACCAATGAACACCCTGGGCCGATTGTTTCTCGAGGCTAATGTAGAATCGTTTCGACACTTCCGTGATTGGTCCTCCACCGATGGCAGGAGCATTTGCAGATTCGGCATAAAGGGTGTGTGAGTTATCAGCGTTCAGAGCGACAGTCCACTAAAGAGGCGTCAGAGGTATCATGCATGGATGGAAAGAAAAGCTCGCAATAAGCTCCTCGGAATGTGAGTTGCCCTTGGCTCCCAACGAACCATCGTCGTTGCGGATAGGGCCAAATTTGACGTTTCTGATCCTGTACTTGCCAGAGTTGACGATGGGGACAAGAGCCATTGTGTGATATGTCGATGAAAGTGGGCTTTCTGTGAGATACAGTGTCAACCATTTCGGCTCCTTATAGCCGCAGGGTAACTCCTGGCAAGGTCCAGATCTCTCCCTGTATCATCGTCCCTCCGTCCTCTTGAATTCTTCACTTCTAGACCGACCCTCATGTCACTAGCTCTGTATTCACCTCCAGGATGTTGAAAATGCTGTGATGGCCTCTGCTCTTGTGTGGTATCGAGATGCGTGGTGACGCCAAAAATTTCAGAGTGCAGGAGTGAATCTATCGCCCTTTTACAATGACAGGCGCAATACTGTTGGAGTGAGGTAGCTATTGGCATGAGCGGCTGGAAAGGTTCTGTAAGGTTTTTGGTGAGAGTGAAGACGTTGTGAACGTCGAGTCGAGACTTTGTATTCGAGGAACGATGAATAAAGTCGACTTTAGACGAAAAGAACCTGTGTAACGCGTGTATATTGAGGACGGTTACAAGGGAGTACAAGTCTACTCTTCTGATACGAGAACGGTCAAGTACTACAGGCTATATAGAGGGTGTGGAAATAGATCGGAAGGAATGGAGGAACTGAGGATGTAAATCGGGACGAGCAGAAGGCATCTGACTCAGGTATAGGGGTAAAAGAGTGACGATGGTCAGAGGACCATAAGGAACAGAACGGGAACAATGTAGCGAATGGAGATGGTAACTAGGACAAGGACTAATGCGATGAAGAATAATCCCTGATTCGCACGAGGTAGCAGCGTCGTGCAGAGCAGACGCGCGAGCCTACAGGTTCATACCTTGTCTCGTGAGCCTACGCAAGCTTTGTGATTTCTGACGGGTCAGGTCCTCCATGCCCATTCTCGTTATTGAGCACCTAGACTCAATGAACTATTCGGCGCCCACACGGTACGGGACGTATGCTATGATTCCCTAGTGCACTGGGCCTGAGCCTGGGCTATCGGACCTGACCCAAGGTCCAGACTTTAGCGTGATTTAAGGACTGAGTTTGCCTTTCACGGATGTAAATGCTGTCATCCATGAATTCTTAGCGCCTAGAAATCTGTACAGACCCGGAGACACCAGTCTTGCACATGACTTTCGAAGATGGCGGTTCTGAATGGTACAAGGAATGGGGCCTACACTTCCGATACATACCTAGCATCTGGCCAATTAGACCGAGACATGATCGCGGGGCGAGCCACGGGCTAGTAGTCCTGCTATGTCTGCACCATTTAGCTGGTGGACAATAAACCGGTGGCATCGTAATAAAACCTGTACTTCAGATGTATGAGCTTACCAAACGTTTGGTTACGCCGAAACGTAAGACTCGCCCAGCGTTCTTTCTGTTCAAAGACGATGGCAAAAAGGAATTTTCGCAAGGTGGATAGGTTCACTTATTCAAATCAAGAAAATGATATGACAGTAAAAGCAGCTATTATTCCAGCCTATTCGTCACCTTTTACATGCTCAAAGACCCAGAGGGCCTCTGGGGTAAAGTGCGTCGGAACAGGCTTGTTCTCGTCATCAGTGGGTTCCCTGTTGAGCTTTACCTGTAGGAGAGTGAGTTATGCGATAGATATAGAAGATGAATGTACAGGCTCTTTCTTGTCCGCGCTGCAAAGTTCCCAGTGGCCCTTCCTTCTGGGCTCGTAGATGCTACAGAGCGTTGAGTGATGGATGAGTGATAACGTAGAGCAGATATCGTACGCGTAGAGGATACGAGGATCTGATCCGATGAACACTGGCTGGAGGAACCAACCGACTGGTTGGGCGGATTGATTCTCGACGCTGATGTAAAAACGATTCGGGACCTCGGTGATAGGGCCTCCAACGACTGCAGGGGCACCCACAGCCTGTAGAGTGTGCGAGTTGTCGGCGTTTAGGGTGACATTCCACTGAGGTCAAGTTTGAGAATGTCCGATATCTGGATGAAATGAAGAACTTACGATGAGACTGTCGCACTTTATTGTGCCTAGGGCTCCCAACGAGCCCTCGTCGTCACGAATGGAGCCAAATTTGACGTTTTTGATCTTGTATTTGCCTGAGTTGATGATGGGGATCAGAGCCATTGTGCTATATGTGCTGAGAATGGGCTATGTGAGACACAGGACAAAATTGTACCAATCTCCCCGGTCTTTTATAACCGCTTGTTCCTCCTGTCGCGGTCCAGATCTTCCTTTATATCACCTTGTTTTATGGCCCCCTCTACCTCTAGACCCACTCTTTATCAGTAGTTCTGTATTCATCTCCACCAGATTGAAAGTGCCTTTACAGGCTCGGCTACTCCGGTGTAGTGCTAACATATGGCTACGTGCAAACATCTTCGTTTTGTGAGCAAACGCGTCACTCAATCTACGATGAGAGATACGATACCTCTGGCGTGTGTTGACTGCTGGCATGGACGGGCGAAAAGGCACCCATACTGTCGGAAGGAGCACACACGGGGCACTTGATTCTTGATAGAGTCGATATAGGTCGTGTGATAGCTCTACTGTCAAAGCTCTTCTCCTTCCCCGTTCTCGCGTTTAGGCGCTTAGACCCAACGAATCATTTGGCGCCCATGATTTACAGGAAACATGCTATGAATTCTCTAGTGTACTCGACTTGCGCCTAGGCTGTCGGGCCTGACTCAAGCTCCAGACTTTGGTCCGATAGACGGGTTGCGTTTGCCATTTACGGATCTAAAAGTTGGTTTTATTGAACCCTCTGCGTCCATAAACTCAGAGAAACCCATAAATGTGCACTCTTGCAAAAGGTCTTTGAAGGTCATGGGGCAAGCCGAACGATAAGGGCCTCTCCGCTGCCCTATGACCACATCTCGAGCGAGTTTGGCGGTATATGGGTGGCACTGAAGCACAATTCACACCTCAAACCTGTGTAATTACCGGTTTATACAGTCACTTTTGACATGGTCGCTCATAAGACTTGCCGGTGCTCATTCCTGTTCCGGAACGATGGCAAAAGGAATCGTAATGGCCACTTATTCAATATAACCAAATATTGAAACAGTGAAGCTGACTATTATTCAAGTCTACTCGTCACCTTGTACATGCTCAAAGACCCAGAGGGCTTCCGGGGTAAAGTGTGTAGGAACAGGCTTGTTCTCATCGTCACTGGGCTCCCTGTTGAGCTTCACCTGTACGCGAGTGAGTTGAGAGGTCAATGAAGAAGTGGACGACGTACAGGCTCCTTCTTGTCCGAGCTGCAAAGTTCCCAGTGTCCCTTTCTTCCGGGCTCGTAGATGCTACGGAATAATAAGTCAAGTATGACGATTATGAGGAGTATAACGTACGCATAGAGGATACGGGGGTCTGATCCGATCAAAACTGGCTGGAGGAACCAA
The DNA here is from genome assembly GCA_910890315.1 of Serendipita indica DSM 11827. Taxonomy (NCBI): domain Eukaryota; kingdom Fungi; phylum Basidiomycota; class Agaricomycetes; order Sebacinales; family Serendipitaceae; genus Serendipita; species Serendipita indica. Next base: position 54,714 of record CAJVGD010000007.1, on the reverse strand, counting down.
CCGACTGGTTGGGCGGATTGATTCTCAACACTGATATAGAAACGCTTCGAGACTTCGGTGACGGGGCCTCCAATGACGGCAGGGGCAGTCGCTTCAATGGCCGTCAGCGTGTGCGAGTTGTCCGAGTTGAGAGTGATCTGCCACTGGAATGGCGTCAAAAAAAGAACAAGGTCTAGACGTGGTAAGAAACGTACAACGAGCTCCTCAGACTTGGAATTTCCTTTGGCACCCAAAGCACCCTCATCGTCACGAATGGCGCCAAACTTGACGTTTCTGATCCTGTACTTGCCAGAGTTGACGATGGGAATAAGAGCCATTGTGTGATATGTAGATGAGAGTGGGGATTGTGTGAGACACGACGAGGAAAGGGTGCACCCTGCCCTCTCCTTTATAGACGGTGCAAGTTCCTATCTGGGCCAGATCGCATATTGCATATGGCATCCTCCACTCTCGACTTCGAGGCCTCATATAGAGTATATTGTATTCCTTGTGGGCCCACGGGCGCCCCTGCTTAGACACACTGCCAGAGAAGTGGTCTGGGCGGATCGCGGGTTCGTACAGTGAAAGAACCCTAGAGACAATTTTGAGCAATGGGTGACTAAAATCAACCATTTTGATGAAATGGACCCATAGTGAGCATACGCGACGCTGCTTGCGGGGTGCTGGCGATTCGCGATGGCGGCTGGCCAGGGTCGTACCCTGTTCCGAACGGACATGCGCAAGCTCCGCAAGGTCTGAGTAGACTGTGTGATGATTCGCTGACAAAGTGTCTTCTCTAACCCACGTGCCTCCTTCGGTCGCTTAGATTCAAGGGATTAGATGCCACTCACGTTAATTAGACACACATATGCCTATGCACGAATATATTCCCGACGTGCCCAGGCGGTCAGAATCGGCCGCGGCCGAGACTTTGGTCCGTTGACAACTGAACACTCCATTCACGGGGTTCGCCGTCTCTCTATGCAGAATCTCGATGAATTGGACTGTAAACGCAACATCACGCCATGTAATTCGCGAATCTTGGAATCGGGCGGTTCGGGGTGGCGAGCTGGCACCAATCGCCAGAGAGGATCAGGCGGCCTCAATTTCTGAGAAATATATTCATGTGATGTACCGTTAAAGTGGTTGAGACCACCTGACAGAATTCAAGTTCATGGCTAGGCCGGGTAACAGCAGCTGCCCGACACCGAGAGGCTTCGTAGACATATCAAAGTACCCCAAAATGTTCAGATATGGGCAGGGTTACAAGCCTGGATGAGGAACGAGGCCACCACGAACTGGAAATCCGTCGGAAAGGGGGCGAGACGACGACAATGAGGATGCATTCGCCTTCATCTCGCCATATGTGGTTATTATTACAAACGGTCTTATTCGTGGAGTATCCCGATGATCCCAAGTTCAAGCCGAGACGCTCTCGCAGTCCCGAAACATCTGTCTCCTTTCCCCTTTCCCAGTACTGCCGTGACCTCCTACTTTCCTACGAGATGAACAGCAAGATTTCTCTCCTACTGCCGCGCCATCCAAGTAGCTTGCTTTTTGACTTGCAACCACCTCGGACGCGTTGAAACCAGTGGCCTCGGCGTCGCACTCCAAGTTGCTTAAAACAACAAGGAACTCCTTACAATTATTGCGATGGCAGAGGATGAGCAATCGTCGGGATGGCAATTGACAGAGTCGGATCCAGGCGTCTTCACGTATGTTCGTTGCTCAATTCTCAGAATATAATACTAATCTCGTTCTGTTCCCTGTATTACTTTATACCTGGTGTGCTTGTTTCTCCCATTGACTTGCCAATACGCGACGCGCGTCTTTGTGGAATGCACGGCGACGCGAATTCTATCAAATTGGAACAAACAGAAACCTTCTCAAGCTTCTTGGAACGCCATTGGTTATGGATGAACTATACTCGCTCGACTATGGGACCATTGCATCCGACCCGCTGACTTCAGCCTCGCCAATCAATGCGCTCATTTTTCTCTTCAAGTGGACAGCAGAGCGAGAGGGAGATGATCCGACCGAAAGTGGTGCTCGTGGGCCTCGGACAGGCGGTGTTTACGATCCAGAGTTTGGAGAAAAGGGCGGTTTCTACGCAAAGCAGGTACAGAACACCGTGCAGTTTACTCTAAATCTGATCATACATCAAGGTTGTCAACAATGCCTGCGCTACATTGGCCATTGTCAATGCTTTGGGCAATCTACCTGGATTGCAGGTCGGACAGGTTTTGCAAGACATTTTCAACTTTGGAGTTGGAATGGACTCGTGGGTCCGCTCTTTTTCATGCTGTCTACCTACGGTAGCTTATGACCGCAGACACTAGGGGAAGTTTTGACTTCGTCCTCGGATTTACGGACAATCCACAACTCTCTCTCCCCTCCATCCGCCATATCACTCGACGGTCTTGATCTGCCCAAGGGAGAAGCAGAGGACGCGTACCACTTCGTGGTCTACCTCCCCATTGGCGATACGCTATACGAACTCGATGGGCTGAAGCGACATGCCGTAAACCATGGAACGTTTTCTGAGAATGCCGACTGGCTAGAGCGTGCTCTCGCAGTCATTCAAAGACGCATTGAGTTATACCCCCCGGGTTCGGTATGTACACTGGTCCACCAGAGTTGAATATCCTAACGAAATCTTCTCCAGGTCGAGTTTAATCTCCAAGCGATTCGTCCGGACCCGTTGCCAATCCTTACGTCGTCCAGTCTACCACCGCAACTCACACAAGCCGACGCCCGTGAGCTGCTATTCGCCGAGGAAGCCAAGCGGAAACGATGGGAGTTTGAAAATGCACTGCGCCGTCACAACCATCTCGGACTGGCGGTTGGCCTCTTGGAGGCTCTCGCCAAGGCGTCGCTCGCCGCTGGAGTATCGCCAGATGGAATTTCTCTGTGGGATAAGACGATATCCGATTCCAAGGAGAAGATGAAGGTGAGGATTGCAAAGCGCAGGGAGATGCTCGCCATGGCGGGCAAGGGTGGAAAAGAGGCCATGGACCTCGATGATTTGTAGACATTCCGATATCTTGAATAAATCTATTTCCTGTGATATCTCTTCGTTCTGTCCAACCCGTCTTTCCAAACTTGACCTCTGCCACAGGAGACGCGTCGCGTCGTTGGCTCTTGACGACAACGAGACCGCGGATTATCACTAATCAACGTACAAAAAGCCACCATGTCGATGAATATCTTTAGTCAAGAGGTAATGGCGGGTTGATCAGCACAAAGATTTTGCTAACGCGCATTTTCTGTCAATCCAAACGCGTCCAACTGCATATATTGCGCCTTTATCTGTTGAATATGTTGTGGATCTCTCCTCGTCGTCGTCGTAACGAACGAAAATGGCCCAGGCCACCGAGGAACGATCCGAGTCGGCGCGTTTGTCGTCCTTTGTCGGCGCTCTGGCGATTGGAGACGTTGTAAAGACGACTCTGGGTCCAAAGGGAATGAACAAAATCCTCCAGTCGGCGTCGACTGGCGAGATCCAAATCACAAATGACGGCGCGACTATTCTCAAGAGTATCCAGCTCGATAATCCTGCTGCAAAAGTGCTTGTAAACATATCAAAAGTGCGTCTTTGCTATTATACTACACTCCGCTCATTGCTTTCTATCGCATTCCAGGTTCAAGATGACGAGGTCGGCGATGGAACAACCTCTGTCTGCGTCCTTGCGAGTGAGCTTCTCCGTGAAGCAGAGCGTCTTGTTCGTCTTCACTCCTCTATCTGAAATCTGCGTCTGATTTGCCTGCAGGTTGGCGGTGATGGTCACCGCGTACACCTCAAACTGTTGTAGAAGGATTCCGTCTTGCGAGTCGAGAAGCCCTACGGGCCCTTGAGTTGGCCGCTGTTGACAATAGGTACGCTCGCCAAATAGTGAACCGACGAACTATTAGACTCTGGATGACAGCGGCGACAAGGATGCATTTCGAAGAGATCTTGTCAACATCGCCAGAACGACGCTTTCTTCAAAAGTCCTCAGTCAGGACAAGGACTATTTCGCAAATCTTGCCGTCGATGCCGTTTTGCGACTCCAGGTAGGGACTACAGAAGAGTATACTCCGCTGTCTAATACATCTTTAGGGCTCTACAGACCTTGACCACATCCAAATCATCAAAAAGGTTGGCGGGAAATTAACAGATTCCTATCTCGACGAAGGTAGGCCCTTCCTTTGGATGCAAGTCAACGGCTGACGAAACCAGGTTTCATTTTGGATAAGACTCTGCCCGCGAATGGCCCCAGACGGATGGAAAAGGCAAAAATTATGATTGCGAATACCTGTAAGAGAGATGCCCGTCATTCGCCACTGAGCTCTAACTCTTCCAAGCCATGGATACCGACAAGATCAAGGTATTCGGTGCTCGTGTCAAAGTCGATGGAACAGGCAAACTGGCTGAGCTCGAACGAGCTGAAAAGGTACATGGGCTGCCAACGCTAGACGTTGCGCTAACTGTCGGCTCAATAGGACAAGATGAAGGCCAAGGTTGCAGCTATTGCTGCCCATGGTATCAATGTCTTTGTTAATCGACAATTGGTCTACAATTATCCCGAATCCCTGTTCGCCGAAGCCGGGATAATGTGTATCGAACACGCAGACTTCGAGGGCGTCGAGAGGTAAAGCTCTACTCGGAATATTATTTGCTCTAATCATTGCTAGGCTATCCCTCGTGACGGGTGGAGAAATCGCCAGCACCTTTGACCGACCTGATCTGGTCAAGCTCGGTACTTGCGAGCTCATTGAGGAGATTATGATAGGAGAAGACAAGGTAAAAAAGAAAATACTGTCACTTGTCACCATGCTCACCGCCGGTAGCTCATCAAATTCTCGGGAGTGTCTGCCGGTCAGGCTTGTACTGTTGTACTACGTGGAAGCACCACTCAGATGGTTGACGAAGCGGAGAGATCACTTCACGATGCACTCTCGGTCCTCTCGCAGACTGTACAAGAAACACGAACCGTCCTAGGTGGAGGGTGTTCAGAGATGCTGATGGCCTGTGCGGTGGACAACCTCGCAAAGACTGTAGAGGGTAAAAAGTCGCTCGCAGTCGAGGCATTTGCGCGCGCTTTGCGGATGATACCGACCATCCTCGCGGACAATGCCGGCTGGGACAGTAGCGAGCTCGTCGCTCGACTACGCAAACGGCACTTTGAGGGCATTGACGAAAAGGATAGTGCTGGATCGCGGATGGGCCTTGACATGGAGCTTGGTGATATTGGGGATATGCGCGAGCTAGGGGTTACAGAAAGCTACAAGCTCAAGCGACAAGTCGTTATAAGCGCCTCGGAGGCGGCAGAAATGATTCTACGGTAAGATCCATGCTCAGTATTGAATCCATGCTAACAGATCAATCACAGTGTCGACACTATCCTCCGTGCCACCCCGCGTAAGCGTGAAGGTGTCTAGATTCATGTACTGTCAAAGTGAAGAAGCATAGAAAACTCGTTTGGATGACTGTGAGAAATATCGTGGCTACAAAATCAATTTCAGTGGCAATAACGGTACAGGCACCGATAGAGATACAATGTCATAAGCAGTCAGTGTGAATAGAATAAATCCTAACGTCCGTTTACATAGGCCAAAGCAGCGGCGATGAGTTTGGACTCTTCCTCGCGCCAAAGCTGCTCGACAGCTCTCAGCTCGACGTCTCTCTGAGACGGCACGACCTTTTTGGTCATGATGGTAAAGACGCCGCATACTGGCCGATGGTCGCTAACATCCGGCTCGTATCGTCCATACCAGAGGTTTTGGATGCGCGAAGGATCCCGAGTTCGATAGAGGATTCTGTCGCACCATGCTGGAATGCGACGCTTCTCCGAGGTATCATATGTAGTCGAATGGCGGTCGTACTTGTAAGTCGGTGCAAAAGTGATTGGCGCTTCAGAAAATGTGTGAAGCCGGAACGCGGGATTGACTTTGAGTTCGTGAAGTAGTTGATCGTATTGAAGTAAGTGCTCGAGGTGTCCCGCTTGTACATGGTTAATGACAGCATCGCGTCGCAAGTCGATGCGATAGTTGAGATCCCCGTTCAACTGTAGATAATGTCAGAAACTTGATACAGCACAACGCCTCCTACTCACAAAACAGAGTTCGTGGTCTAGGATCATCGAACCATCTCCACCGCCCACATAGGAAAGATACTCGCCAGTATCGGCACTACGTGGATCGGTACTCGATGGGAAGACCGACTTTTCCTCCAATATCGATGCCAGATCCAGGTTCCTTGCGAGCTTTTGCTTCTGACCAGCCGCTAAGTGGCAGTTCAGGAAGCAGAGGCTAGTATCGTCGATTGTGAAACGAGCGACGATGGCACCTTTATTGCCATACATGCCCTTCATTCCGCACTTTATAGTTGTGATGGCCACGTCTGCGACCGCGGTTGTCGATTGCGTAGGATGTACTACTGACCGACGGACAAAGATGCACGTGAATAGGCCAACGAGGTTGTCAGTGTGTTGAACCACAAAGGAATCCGAAGGAAATGCTCGTTGAACCTCCGCCACCAGCTTATCGTGCCATAGCTTGTAGTGTCGAGAGACCTTGGCGGAAACGGATCCATCAAGCTTCTTTTTGCTTGGGCCGAGAAGAACAGTCTCTGCGCGGGGCTTTAGTTTCTCCGGATTTACGACGTGTTGTACTCACTCGCAGTAAGCTTCTTGTCTTCGAGATCGATAACCTCTTGGAAGCCAAATACAATGATATCTGGTATTTCTCCCCCTCCATGAGATGAAGTGAGAAATTTATGCAGGAAGGTGACATTGTTGGTGCCAGTAAGCGCATCCGGTTTCGCAGCGTCAATGTTCCAAGAGCACACGAGAAGTCGCAACGGGCGAAACACGCAAAAAGATGATTCGCGTTGAACCATCATCGCATCTTAGTAGGTGTCAGTTCGAGCAATTGAGAATAGAGAAGGGGCACACCAATCCAATCCTGAGCTAGGAAACCATCCCAGAACCGCACGGCGCCTTCACGAGCAACACTGTAGACTACTAGCTTCTTGGTCTGCTATCCATTAGAAACACCTGGAGCGATAGGAGGGGAGACCCACCTGAGAGATTGAGAAAGGATCCAGGCATAGTTTGACGATAGGGCGGTCAATATAAGCCTTCCAAATATTGGTGACAATCCATGGCTTGACTCTCGAATTCTCGTCGTCTACGGATTCACTTTGAGATGGCGAATGCTGAGGGGGTTGTGACCTTGGATCCTCCGTTATCTCATAGACATAGATTGTGCCTGAGCCAAGGCCGGCCCACAACTTTGAGCCGACACCTTCCAGTGCGGTGAGAGTAGTCGCAGCGACTTTGATTTTGCGTAAACATATCGGAGCTTTGGGGTCTATCATAGGTACGTGTCCATCGACCGTCGCCTCGGCGTCGGTCCCTTCGTCCGTTAGACTTCCAGTGTCGCTTGTAGAAGTCGCGGTTGACAAGAATGAGGAAGCGCTGTGTTGGCGATGGATAGCCGGTCGTGGGGGGCGTACATCTTTTTCTTGCTTCGATTGTTCGCCAAGGGGATCACTCCAGATTGTGATCCACCCACCCTGGTGTCCAAGGTAGACGAGACCTGGTGTGCTTGGAAGAGTCGTCCCGCACGTTACGGTCCCCACGTCGAATCCGATGGCACACGATAGAGACTCGATGGCACCGTCACCATCCACCTCATGTATACGAAGCATAGGGCCATGACGATGGCGACTAGAAGAATGGTGAAGATGGCGATGGCTCGAGCTGGTTAGCGAGGTGAGAGATCCTCCCCAGCTTCCATTCTTTCCATTGAGCGAACCAGAAGGAGAGGAGGACGACGTGACTTGACCATTGGTATCGGTCGAATGATGAGCTGAACTCGTCCACAACCGTCCGTTGAGTAGGCGAGCAAAGCCATCCTTGTGACCGGTGCGATGTACTCGGGGATTCGAACGACTCAACCATTTCTGCTCCTCTCTGCCACCTCCGCTAGTTGATCCAATCCCGCAGAAAACAAGAGTTTTCCCACTTTCATCCATGGTGAGCATACGCGCGCCTGGGAGTCGATAAATTCCCACAACGTTGACGGTATGAGCACTAGCACGGTAGTCGATGAGGCGCCCGCCATTCCAAATATCGAACTCTAAGAGAACGCCATCCTTGGTTCCACACCACAAGTAGCGACCTTGATCCGTCGTACCGTTGGGCGCGTCCACCTAAAAGTTGAAATATCAGAGCTGCGTCGGATACGAAACAAAAAAACTCCCATACCCCGTGACGGAATTCCATGGCAGTCACCCGTGGCTTCTCAGATTTCCACTCAATCGGCAATTCTTCCAAGTCAATAGTCCAGACACCACCAGAGCCACCAAGATGATCCGTTTCATCTGCATCGTGGTGACGTCTCCGTGCATCCGAGGTGGGATCCATATTGGTTATTGTCACGACGCCCGGACTTGCCACAACGACCCACCAACCTGCGACTGCGACGACGCCTTGGTAAGGGACGTGCAGCTCTGCTCCGCTCTCATGGTTATTGCCGTGCTTGTAGATATGATGGTGGTGATGAGCAGACCGATGATGGGGAGCCAAGACGTTGGGAACGTGCTCAAAGTCCCAGAGGATGGGAGGGCGTCGATTGCTTCTCGACGAGTCTGGAAGTTCTTCTGCAATCTTGGCAATGACACGTTTGGCTGGTGCGTATGTAGAGGCGTCACCTAGCGGCGGTTCATCTTCATCAGAGGAGCTACTTCCAGAGGACCTGCGCTTGAGCGAGGACGTTGGCCGCAATGATGTTGCGCCATCTCCAACAGACCTCACAGGGGGAGGCAACAAACCCGTAGTTCCCTGTGTTTCCAATCCTGCCGAGACGGGACTCGGTTCGCTTGCCGCGCTCGTGGGGTCATGAGCATTGCGTGTGTGAGCAGAGCTCGAATGATTCCCGAATTTGACAGCGGCGAATATCTTGGTGATAGGAAGCGCGTTTAGTTGTTGCGGGAGATGGGGAAAGTGATGTTCACGAGGCTTTGAGTTGCCCGACTGCATCATCTCCGCTGACATGCCCGCAGTCCTAGATGGTGGAGGTAAAAAGGCACCTCCCTCCGTCGATACAGTCCTGGATGGTGCAACCGTGGCACTCGCAGGGGTCTCTTGTGAAGGCGTGAGTGATTCAAAGGATCCAGACGGTGAGACAGAGTGTTGAGACACTGGCCGCGAGTCGCTGGATGGCGGCGGGGGTACTCGTCGACGCGCTACAGTCGGATGGGAGACATCTTCGGATGAACTCTCATTGCGGACGAATGCGCTCCTCGGCGGGAGAGGAGGAGCAGAGAGGCGGGAGTCAGTCGACGGATTGGCCGAGCGTGGTGGCAACGGTGGACCAGTAGCGGTATTGGTGGAAGAATTGGAGACCTGAGACCTGCTTGGAAGAGGCGGTGGAGAAGATTGTCCAGCGAGTCGTTCATTTGAAGGGGTTTTGAAACCACTCATCGAGTGCTGCAAGACGGTTGTATCGGGTGATCCTGCGTCTCGCAAGCGGGGTGGAAGAGAAGGTGATTTGCTCGTAGCATCACTCGAAGTGAGCGAAATAGACGATGCGGATGAGCGGTCTGTTGCTGTTGAAGGACGGGGTGGCAACGAGGGACTCGCCCTGTTACTCTTGGAGACTGGTAAGTCTAGGTCGGTTGCAGATGGTGATTTGGTCGAGTCTCTCGATGTCGAAGAGGAAAGACTGGAAGAAGGTGCCGGCTGCGCCCTGCTCGGCGGTGGTGGAGGCCTATCTACGGTCGGCACAGTCCCAGATAGAAGAATAGATACGCACTGCTTTTTCGCCGGCGGCGGTGGAGGCGGCTTTCTGAGAAGCTTTCTGGACATATTCTCGACGTCCGTAACGGCTTGCTGGGATGTACCGTCAGCCGGCTGAGCCGAGTCTTTGTTAATATTCGATCCAGAAAGACTCCTCGAAATTGTAGAGCTTGTCTGTTTTGGTGGAAATCCGATTCCCGTTGGAAGTGTCTTGTTGGCACGGAGGGCCGACGATGACAAACTCGGGAGATTGTCGTTTGGTGATGCCTTCATAGTATCTCGAGACATATCCTCGTCTTCCATTGAGCCTTCTGAACTTGAGCGCGGGTGATCTGCAAACGCCGGGGAGACGGGTTGGCTTGTCGGGTTTGATACAACCCGTCTCAAGTTCATAGCTGGTCCATTTGAGCTTGTAATTGGCGTCAGAACGACTGTTGGGGTCATCGGGCGTGCATTTGGATTTGTCTGCTGAGGAAGCAAAGCGAGTGAGCACAGAAACTCGAATGTAGACAAACTCCGATGGACATACAATTCTTCCTGGGACATTTGGCTGCTTGGAATCTCCATTTGCTGCACTTGCGCCGCCTTTGGCCAATGCCTCAAACCGACTGCGCAACGACGAGACGGGCGGTGGCGCCTCTGACTCGACATTATTGTCCATTTTTGATGTTTAGAGTGTCTGCTGGTGATTTCAGGAGTAGATTATACTCGAATTTCCCCGTGCAAGGAGCTGAATCAGGTTCGGAATTAGCTAAAGAGTGCTATCGTTGCTGTAGAATTCGTAAACGAGCTTGCTGAAATCGTTGGAAATGTTCTTGGTGATGCCCGAGAAACCCAAGGGCCCGAGTGCATCGATGTGGCCGCGTTCAAAGTCGACTCACTTTGGGCGCTTCACCTCTCTAATTTTGGATGGCGCGTCCAGAGAATCCACAGGGAGAAACCCTGCAACACTCGGATCAACATTGTATAATTCACGCAGCAAAAGGAGAAAACGATTGGTTCAGTTTCATAGTCTGGATATCTACACTCAATCTGCAAGTGCAGAACTAAAGTTCGGGTCATAGTAGTTGGTCGACGAAATGTTGTAGGACGCAGTCGGGTCAATTCCGATAGCTACGCCCCATTAGCTCAAAAGCAGCATGGGAAACAGCAAACTCACTGAGATAGCCCCTGTAGACCAGAGTTAGACATCAGGATTAGCATACGACTACTAGACTTACAAGAGACCGTCATCGAGACTATCACCCAGCTTTTCAATATCGGCAAAGGCGCTATACCCATTCGCGTTTGCCAGGATGACCCAGAGATCTTCATTGTTATACGTATGCTGCTGTGGATTCCCTTGGTACGCAGTCTGCGCCAAGACCTCGTTATTGACGGATTCATCAAAGAAGATTTGGCCCTGTTCCGGAGTCAGTCTCCCCGGTCTATCAAACGGAGCATCTTACCGTGTGTCGAAGTCCACCAGACGCGGAGATGATGGTGCTATTACTCGTCAGCGTCGGCATTGGGTGCATATAAGACGTGCCCGTTACTGTGATAGCTAATGTTCTGGTGGACCATCGTGTGGACGTGCACTGTCCTCCCACTATCTGCTCAGGTGGTAAGTAGAGTCACAAAAAGAGCCAGTATAGCCATACAGAACCCTGGGTAGATTGTCTAGGGCGGGTCAAACAGATATCACAACGGTAGTAGATGAACAGACCACTAGCTCGACCATGCCGTGCGCATTTGTGGGCAAGCCCCCACGTAGCCAGTTGAGATTATTGTTCTTCGGAGGTGACGGGATCACAATGGTACCAAAGTCGATTCCACTAGGCACAGAAAGAGGGACTGAGCCTGTCGGAGTACTCGTGATAGTTGCAGTTGAAGCCTGGGCGCTCGTGGCGGAGAGTGTTGTCGTAGAGTTCAATGCAGGACCAGCGCCAAAGCCAGAGTACTCTCCCTGGGCGTTGGCAGACCAGAGCTCAACAAAGACATTGGAAGCGGGCTTGCAGGTCGAAATATCCATTACGCCAATATCGAGGTAGAGAGTCGTACCGGGTTGAGACTCTCGAAGGTCTTGGCGGATAAACTCATCACGGATGTAGTACGGTCTGAGTTGGTCAGCCTTTGGTTTATGCAACGTTGAAGAAAATCATACCCTAGTACGGTTTAGATTAAGATGCATCGAATATATTAGTTGCTCACCTTCAATGATTTCTGGCGCAGTCACGCAGGTCTATGGCCAGGCGTCAGGCAACACAACAACTAGAGTGAGTCCTTACTAGCTGTAAAGGGGTTAGCGAGTCGACGAGAGGTCTTAGAGATACAAAACATACATTTTGAATCGTGGAATAATGCGGCGCATGCGCGGACACTGTCGAGGTACCCGGGTGAGGGTGTGTACTAAAGACCGAAGACGAAGCCGAGCTAGTCGGATGAGGATGATGGCCTGGTGGAGGGGGAGGGGGAGGTAAATGATGAGGAGGAGGTAAATGATGAGGGGGAGGATGTCGTTCCCACAAGGCTTCTGCGCGCTCGTGGAGTCCGCGACGGCGAAGTTCCTGTCTGGCCTTGCGAACGCGTTGATACTCGGCTACCTGATGAGCACAATTGCGCGCCATGATATGCCTCTTGTTGGCTTCGAGCTACTCCTGGTTAGCGGGACAGAATCTGTTCCAGGAACATACCTGTCGACGAGCCACCTCGGCGGGGTGATTGGCAAAAGGCGTCGATGGTTCAGCATGCGCTGTAGACTATCAAGAAATATCTAAACTGAACAGTCGGATTACTCACCATACGCGTACGAGGCGAGACTTGCGGAGAAGAGAGCAGCGGTGAACAGCATATTGGGCACAACCGTACAGCTCGAATCGAGCGAGCAGTAGTTTACAACTCCTTAAATATCCGCCGAGTGAGAACTGCGCCAGAGTCTTGGTCATGGCGCGGGGATTGACGAAGTGCTAATCCTTGCCTTCCGGCGCCTATACTGCGCTACTTCGACAGTACATTCTCATTCTCATCTCAATCCTCTGATTCCAATGAGATGGTCGTCACGAAATTCTCGAACAACGGTTGGATGTCGCCATTCCTTAATCATTTCGCCAAAACCTTGAGGCGGAGAAGGAGAGTATTTGGAAAGCACAATATGCGCTTCGATGATGGAGAGTCGTCTGGTCGCAATGCCGAATCCACACGGCGAAATCGTCCCTGATCCTGAGTAACCGAGAGATTTCCGGCACCCAACAGAGTCTGTTATAATCGCGAATTCATAAAGAAGTCGAGGATAGGGCGTCAAGTGGGTTGACATTCATCAACAGAAGTCGGCGGTTTGGCCACAACGGTACAGCAAGCGGTCGTAGAAGCGATAGAAACGCGGATGAACGTGAAAAGAATGGTTCTTACTACGTTTTACTGCCATTGATGACCTCTGGGATTCGATACTTCCTGGACGTCTGATGATCCGGAGGTTAATTGAAAGTTGCCGGGAATTATAATGCTCAGTTTCAGTTGTGAGAACGCATTGGCTTAGAGATTTGTGCATCTTTCCAAATTTTGTCAAGAACAAAGATCGTGGGTGGAGTCAAGTCGAGCACGCAAAGGCAAGGTAGAAACGAGCGATGTATTCATAGGTATACGCTGTGAGGATTGTCTACGTCGAAGAAGCCGACACAGGCTCGAAATCTGGATCCCAGTAGTTACTGGTGCTAATCGTATAGCTCGCACTGGTATCTATACCGACCGCTGCAGAGACGTCAGTACCAATATGGAAGTCACGCCTTTTCACATACTGATATACCCTCTGTAACATCAAGTCGTCAGTATGGCTCGATAAAGGGAAGGCATGAACGCACAGAAGCCCTTCGTCCAATGTATCTCCGAGTCGCTCAATCTCGACAAAGGCACTATATCCATCCGTGTTTGCAGTCTGGAGTATCCATCCTCGTCGTTGTAGGTGTGGGATTGACCGCTATTCAAGTACGCTTCTTGGGCGAGGACCTCGGTGTTGAAAGCCTCGTCAAAGAAGAATTGTCCCTGAAGAAGTGAGCTTTTTCCACATGGAGGAGTCGCTACGTACAATGTGACGAAGGCTGCCCGAAGAGGAAATGATCGTCCTGCGGGCAATCTTAGCCCGAGCTCGTGTGGATACCTTTTCACATACCCGTTCGAATGGTAGCTAAGATTTTGGTGGACCATTGTGTGAATATGGACAGTACGGCCAGAGTCTTGACTAGTCAGCAAATGCTCTCGAATGCTCTATGGACTCACAGAAGCCGGGATAAATGGTCTACAAAATGTTAGTGGTGATCAAGACTCTGAGAGAATCACTTGCAATAATTTCGACGATGCCATTCTCGTCGACGGTATAACCACCTCGCAAGAAATTGTCACCGTTTGCCTTGCCAGACGACATTCCGCCTCCTCCTCCGCCCGAGGGACTGCCGCTACCACTTGGAGCGGGTCCACTAAAGGTCCCGGTTGGAATGGCGGTGTCGTTACCTGACTGAGTCGGTGCGCTGCCTCCAGGAGGCCCACCCGACCCAGAAGGTGTTGTCCCGTTACCTCCACCTCCAGTTGTTCCAGCGTTTCCGAAGCCCGAGTACTCGCCTTGAGCATTGGCAGACCAGATTTCGACAAAGGCATCGGTCACGGGAGTGCAAGTCGTGATATCGAGGACGCCAATATCCAGATAAAGTGGTGTGCCTGCCTGATCTTCGCGAATATCCTGGCGCACATAATCGTCACGGAGATAGTATGGGCCTTCCACGACCTCGGGAGCCATCACACACGTCTATGGTAGTTTAGAAATGGGAACCGTGTTTGTCCACGACTCACAAACTGTAGACATGTTAGATTAATTTGATTAGATATAATCGCGGCTTACGTTTTTAATCGCCGAGTAATGAGCAGCAGCAGCCGTACTGGTCGTAGTAGAATAGACTGTCCGCTAATGAGCAACGTCGACGTCATACACGGAACTTACTGCTTGTTGCATCCGTGAAAGTCGAATCAGTTGTCTCTGTATCAACTATCGTCGACGTTGCCTCGTCCGAACTCGAGATGCTCGTAGCAACGTCGGTGGTCTCGTCAGTGGTCGTAGCATCACTAGTGGAGACGTCCGTAGTATCAACAGACGTAGTGGCAACAGATGTGCTCGCAGGAGAAGACACGCCGCCCGTCGGGGTACCCGGTAAGCCAGAATGCCCATGAGGACCCTGTCCTTGCTGGCCATGGTTCTGTCCACCATTCTGTCCACCATTCTGATGGCCTTGGTTTTGTCCTTGGCCTTGGGGTTGGTTACCCTTGAGCTGGATTGGTCCAGTAGGCAGCCCACGTTTGCGAAGGGCGCGCCTAGCTTTACGTCGACGCTGGTATTCGGCGACTTGGGGTGCACAGTTGCGAGCGAGGACATGTCTTTTATTCATTTCGAGCTAAGAGATTGGTCA
Source organism: Serendipita indica DSM 11827 (assembly GCA_910890315.1). Lineage (NCBI taxonomy): Eukaryota > Fungi > Basidiomycota > Agaricomycetes > Sebacinales > Serendipitaceae > Serendipita > Serendipita indica. The sequence continues at coordinate 39,521 of CAJVGD010000007.1, read as the reverse complement.
GGTAACGTTGTAAATCAGATCTAGTTGTACGCACCTGGCGGCGAGCGACTTCCTTGTGGTGGTTAGCAAAGGGAGTGGAAGGCTCAGCATGACCTAGACTTGTCAATTTTCATAATTAGCTCGGGGCGAAATCCTCACCTAAAGCGGAAGCCGCGGTCATCAACGCGACGAGGACAAACTTGAGCGAAATCATGATCAACGAAAGGAAACTTGGATGCCTGTCAACTTAGTGCTCCTTCGTATCTTTATACCCTCAGAGTCGCAAAACACGGAAGTATTCGTCTCTCATGTCTAGGAGTTCCGCAGTTGAGAAGCCAAAGGGTGAAATTCTCAGATTTATGGATGCGAGAAAATCCGACCAACTGATTCAAATTTCACTAGGTTTCACATTGTCACCTGCAACCGATGAGTGCGCTGCGGTAACCAGCCAGTGATCCGCAGTCACGCTTACCGGTTGTATATTCGGTGGCCGCAGATTGGTCCAGTCTAGTGATCTTCACGGCTTGGCGACAGAATACAAAATTAGACTCGAGACATCTGTCCGTCTTATATTCAGTCGCGCGAGGTGTTCAGGTGAATTGCCGGGCTGTATTGCTAGAAGTCTCAACGGCCATGGAGTTTGACAAATGAGCACATCCGCAGCCACAAGACGAGGGGATTCAACGCATATGGGAGACGGTATGTAAAGCACAATGGGTAAATTGTTTGCCGCTAGCGACCGCGAGGACTATCGTATGGCCTAGTCTTCTTCCTCTTCTTCCGTCTCCCGCTTGGCGACTCCGTAATAGTTCTTTGTCGTGATAGACCGCGCCGCCGTAGGGTCGATTCCAATGGCTGGGAACAATGATCAATGGCATAAACAGGGTCAGGAGAAGAGAATGTACTGATATATCCCCTAAAAAGTGTCAGATTACAGAGGTCAATATACAGTTCACCTACAGGAGACCATCGGAAAGACTGCTACCCAGCTGAGTGACGGATGCAAATGCGCTGTAGCCGTTTGCGTTTGCTTGCCTTAGAATGCTGTCAGCACTATTGAGGGTGTGGGACTGTCCACTGTTCTGGTAAGCCGACTGCGCAAGAACCCGTGTGTTCAATGTCTCGTCGAAGAATATCTGACCCTGACAAGAATGGTCAGTGAGGGAGACTCCCGAAATACAAGACGTACGATGTGGCGAAGAGTCGTAGGAGACGAAACGATGGTACTACTATATGTCAGAATACTGGGTGGCAGAGTAAAGGCGCGTACCCATTTGAGCTAGTCTTGACGTTTTGATGAACCATTGTATGGATATGAATCGTACGTCCCGAGTCTAAGGATATTCAGGCGTGTAAAGGGCACAAAACGTGTTCTTACAAAATCCAGGGTAAATGGTCTAGGGAGCAGCAGGTCAGTAAAGACTCAGAGGAACATTCCCACGCACCAAGAGCTCCACGACACCGTTTGCATTCGTTGTGTATCCACCACGCAGGAAATTGTTGTTATTCGTCTTCGTTCCGCTTCCACCTGCTTGCCCACCACCTCCAGGACCTCCGCCAGTTGTGCTTCCACCGAAAGCAGAATAGACACCTTGGGCATTGCAAGCCCAGATTTCGACAAAAACATTGGTCGCAGGCTTGCAAGTGGAAATGTCGAGGACGCCAATGTCGAGATAGAGGGGGGTTCCCGCCTGTGCCTCGCGCAAGTCTGTGCGGATGAGCTCATTACGGAGATAATAGGGCCCTAGACTGTGTCAACCGAGCTTTGTGTTTGTTGGGCATACTCTACCCTCAGTGACCTCTGGAGCGGCAATGCACGTCTAAGGTAGCGTGAGGTCTATCCCATGAGATGTAAGCCACTTACAAACTAGAATATCTTCAGTAGTTAAAAACGACCAAATGTCCTACTCACATTCTGAATTGTCGAGTAATGAGGCTTCAGAGCGGACGAGGTGCCACTAGCCTGGCGACGCTCGAGATCCATGATGCTGTCGTCGACGATTCCACGACGCTTGAGCTCACGGCGGGCTTTGCGCTGAGCCTGGTACTCGGCAACCTGAGGGGCGCAATTGCGGGCCATGACGTGACGGGCATTCGTCTCGAGCTTCGAGAGCAATGAGCGAAGGATAGAGAGCGCTGCGGAATTCGGCTTACCTGTCTACGAGCAATCTCTTCTGGATGGTTGGCAAAAGGACTGCTATCAGGGGCAGCATGAGCTATGCACAGGAATGAGCTGAATGCGCAGCAAGGGAGAGCGCAAAGGCGGACCATAGACGAGGGTGCTAAGCGACGCGAGGGCAAAAATATTCTTCCAGAGCATGATGCGAGCTTTGACATTCATCCACCTCGCCCACCTCGCTCGCTTTATACCACGCTGGGCTCGGGCAGATGGAGGACCGTAATGTTCCGCAATGAGGCCGTTCTGTTCTTCAACGCGGTAAAAGCTGGAGAGTACGATGGGTTCGGTTGATCCACCATTGGCCATCGGAGAACCATCGCTAGTCCTGCTCGGCGGGTCCGGTAACATTTGTAACGTAAATCCGGATGAATATGAATAGATGGACTGCGGAGGGATGAAATACTCAACGAGTGATTGGCTGCCGACGCCCTCTTTGTCCAGGGTCGCCGGGTTCTCGCATGGATAAGATTCCACGAGAAGCACACTTTGACGTATGCGCAGTAGCTGCTTCGAGAAACATGCCAAGACTTTTGAAAGGTTCCGACAGGGCAAGTCTCTCGTTGCGGGATTGGCGGGTAGAGCAGTTCATCGCGTTTCCTGATTGCATAATGATTACGGTATATTGGACTGATACATTTTTAGAGAGTTCACATTGGATCGCTGCAAGAGATTAGCCAAACGATCATATACCTTTGTCTACAATCGCTCCGAGTTATTGGTGAGGTGGCCGAGCGGTCCAAGGCGCAAGATTCAGGATCTGAATTTTCTTGTCTGTAACAGGGCGTGGGTTCGAATCCCACCCTCATCAAACTTTTTGGGTTTTGCGCCGCGCCACCATTAACCCTCGCATATTCTATTCTACCAACAATCCGACTACCAAAATCTACTTTTTTTTCGCCTTTGGATCGCTGGCGGACGCATCGTCTTCTTGCTGCTTCATGCTCATGGCAATGGCCATTGCAATCGCCGCCTCTTCGTCCTCTTCGTCTTCTCCTTCTTCTTCATCCTCATCATCCCCATCTTCGTCGTCGTCTTCTTCACCATCCATATCCTCGTCATCCTTGTCCGCATCACTGGCAGCAGTCGTTGCTGCTCCGCCTCCGGTAGACATGGCGATTGCCTGGGCGAGGAGTGGATCATTCTCGTCTGCATCCATGGCATCGTCTTCAGCAGTGGTGGATTCGAGTACCTTTGGCGCTGGCTTTGGCGTCGTCTCGCCCTCTGTATTCATCGCCGCAGATGTGCTAGTCGACGCCGCGGGTGCAGCAGCACTCGAGCTGGCGGCTTCTGCATTCCGTTGTCGTGCTTGTTCTTCTTCCATGGACATGCGGAGTGCCTATCAAGGATGAGCCACTGCTAATTGAATCAGGCGACAGACTCACGAGAGCAAGTTCCGGATCCAAAGACGGATCGAATCCAAATTCGAATGCGTTTCCTCCTCCCGAGCCACCTGCTTCATCTCCGCCGGGGACGCCTGCCTCTGAAGGGTCTCGGAGGATGGGCGACGAGAGGAGAATGTCCGACATGAGGTGGCTCCCTGGTGCGATGATCAAAAAGTGACTATTCTCCATTAGCAATACTTTTGAACCCCAAGGAGGAGGAGACGGACCTATTGTCATTGTTCTGCACGGCATCAACGAGGGCTTTTAGTCTCTTCTCGTTTTCCTCGTATTCTCCATAGGCAACAATGTCTAGTGCGACATTGTTCTTCTTGAGTTTCTTCCCGACGCGTGTCATGGCGCGTTCGTCTACGGCGTCGCTGATGGGAGAGCCGACAAAGGCAATGATCCTCTGACGAAGATTCTTGTTTTGTCGATGTTTCAATGCGAGCTGTGCGACTTGGATGGCGGTCAAAACGTCGACGCTGCCGCTCATAGTGGTATTATGGAGAGCAGAAAGAATCTTTCCGACGTCTTGTGTGGGAGTTACGAGGACTTCTGGACTGTTATATGACCGAATTGGATGAGCAATTGGTCGTCGCCACTGACTAGCAAACAAACAGACCTTTTACCGGCCATGGTCATGACACCAGCCGTGTTTTCTGGATTCGAGTCTACTTTTGCAGAGAATACAGTTGTGATTGCGTCTGTCTGCGCGTCAAAGCGGCTGGGTGGATAGTCCCCATTGCGCATATACTCGGAATTGTCGATACTGTCGCGTCGAATGTGAGCAATATAGCGTTCCAATGCTAGTTATAGCATACTGACACGAGCATACATGATTCCAGTGGCATCGTGAGTACGCGTACGCGTCGTGGTCGGGGTCAAAGAGGTCTCGGTGTAGTCTAAACTAGTGATATGTGATATACATAAATGTAGTGCCTATTCTTATTCATATCCACCTCGTCTTAATTTTGGACTCTACCACGATATCCGTGGCTCACCGCGGCTGCCAACTATCAGCCGCTCCTTGCTATTCTCAACAATTCTGACGGCGTAGACAGTCGTATTTCGCCCGTTTCCGCTGCCCGGGCGTGTCTTGTCCGCGGCCACGTATCGACGTACAAGTGGCATCCACCGCCAGCAGTCTAGCGACTATAAATCATTATAAAATGCAAGCATCTGATTCATTCCGCTCTCGTCGACCTCCTTCACCTTCTGGAGCTCGCCAGACACTCACCACCGGTCTCCCCGCCGCCGTCCCTCGTTTTCCGCAGCCACGCTATGTAGAAGAAGGAACCTATCCCCCTCAGCAAATGTCTGCAGACGAAAAGCTAGCCGCCGTCCGTCAAGACCACAACGCAATGCCAGCGACTTTTGGTCGTCCGTCAGGCGCAGCAGGATTGGGAGGTCGTCTAGGTGGTGGACTGGGCAGGATAAGCTCAGGAGAATGGAAGATTCTCATTGCCGTCTTGCTCGTCGCATGCTCCATTCGTCTCTTCCGCATCAGCAAACCCAACAGCGTCGTATTCGACGAGGTCCATTTCGGAAAGTTTGCGGGGAAATATATAAGGGTACGTGCTGGGCTATTCACGGACTTTATGCGCTGATACGTGTCGAAATCTTCTAGACGCGATACTATGTCGACGTTCATCCTCCACTTGCAAAACTTTTGCTCACGCTCGCTGCATGGATCGGAGGATTTACAGGAGAATTTGATTTCAAGGAAATTGGCATGGCCTATCCAGACTCGGTCCCCTATGTCCTCATGCGAATGGTCCCCGCCGTCCTCGGTGTTCTCCTCGTCCCCATTACATACCTCACTCTCCGTGCACTCGACTGTTCCGCATCGACCTCGCTCCTCGGGAGCATTCTCATCATTTTCGAAAACGGCCTCGTCACCCAAAGTCGACACATCCTCCTCGACAGTCCTCTCCTCTTCTTTACCGGTCTCAGCGTCATGTTCTGGGTCATGTTCTGCAACGAGGACAAGCGACCGCAACACAAGGCACCCACCGTCCATGGTGCAAAGGGCGTTGTCATCTCGGGTCCGTTTTCCAGAATCTGGTGGACATATCTCCTCCTTACTGGCCTTTCCCTTGGTGCCGTTGTCAGCTGCAAATGGGTTGGACTGTTTACCATTGCGACGATTGGTGCCTCGACCATTAAGCAGTTGTGGGCCTTGTTGGGCGATCTCCACATTCCTGCATCTCTTTGGATGAGGTAATATTCAACGAAACTCAAAACATGACTAACTAGTCAACAGACACTTTATCGCCCGTGCCATTTGCTTGATCGCTGTCCCCTTGCTCTTCTACATGGCCATGTTCGAAATCCACTTTTCCATTCTCCGCAACTCTGGAGATGGAGATGCGTTTATGAGCTCCGAGTTCCAGCACACCCTGCAAGGAAAGGAAATGCATGACACTTATGCTGGTCCGTAGACAAAACAAGCGCTCGGCTGCCTGCTGACAGCGTACTCTAGACGTTGCGATCGGCTCGACCGTGACCATTCGACATGTCAACACGCAAGGTGGCTACCTTCACTCCCATCCTCACAACTACCCGGGCGGCTCAAAGCAGCAACAAATCACCCTTTACCCGCATATCGATTCGAACAATGACTGGCTGATTGTTCCTGCTTTGGACCCGAGTCACTGTAAGCCTATCTTGTGGCATATTGCGTCTTCGCTTGGGACTCACGTCATCCTCTAAGCGAACACCACGGACCCGATGAAGACGTTGACATACCTGAAGCCTGGCTCCGTTGTTCGCTTCAGACACATCAAGACCGGCAAACACCTCCACAGTCACGATGTCCGCCCGCCTGTCAGCGAAGTCGACTTTCAACAAGAAGTCTCTGGTTATGGGTTTGAAGGCTTTGAGGGCGATGCGAATGACAATTTTATCATCGAGCTTGATGAGGAAGGTGGAGGGGATGACGGTGGACGCAAGGGTAATGGACGTGGGTGGGGTGGCGATCGGGAAAGTGGCCGTCGCGTGAGGACATTGAGGAGTATCCTCAAGTTCCGTCATCAGCTGACGGGCTGCTATCTCTTCAGTCACAAGGTGGGCTATTTTCTGTTGGAAGACGTCTGCCGCTTTTCTGACGCGATCATAGGTCAAATTGCCGGATTGGGCGTATGAGCAACAAGAAGTCACCTGTAACAAGAATGCTGTACGGATGAATAGCTTGTGGTACATTGAGACCAATGAAAACCCGCTGCGTGAGTACGGCACTAAGCAAATTGCTGGCCTTGCTAATACTCTGCAGTGCCTGTGGACGCCGAAAAGGTTAACTACAAACTACCTGGCTTCTTTGGCAAATTCCTAGAACTCCAAAAAGTCATGTGGCAGACCAATGCCGGGTTGACCAGTCGACACGCGTACGACAGCCGACCTCATCACTGGCCCTTCCTCCGACGTGGCATCAACTTTTGGGTCCAGAACCACCGACACATTTACCTCATTGGAAATCCCTTTACGTGGTGGCTGAGCTCCATCTCGGTCCTCTTGTACATTGGCGTACGTGGCTTGCTCGTGTTGCGCGAAAAGCGTGGCTACAAGGATTTCCACCACTCTGCTGTCGTCAAGTATGATCAACTCATTGGATTCACCGTCCTCGGATGGGCACTTCACTATCTCCCCTTCTTCCTCATGGGGCGTCAGCTCTTCCTTCATCATTACTTCCCAGCACTTTATTTCTCGATCCTCACGTTTGCATCGGTCTTTGATCTCGTGACGTCGACCATGTCGCCGAGGCGGAGAATTCAAGTGGCCGCGGTCATTATGGCCTTGTCCATCTGGACGTTTGCGCATTTCAGCCCGCTTGCGTATGGAAACCCGTGGACGAAGAAGCATTGCATGAGTGCAAAGTGGCTCAAGACATGGGACTTTTCGTGCTATGATTATCACGATGATGTGAGTTTCCGTTTCTCACTGCCATTTCGTGGCTTTTACTGACAACCTGCCAGTACTCGCAGTATCGCATTACGACCAGCGCGCCTGCGGGCGAAGTCGTGCATACGCATGCCATTCCTGCCTCCCCGTCTGCAGCGGGCGTCAACCCGGCCGTCAAGCCCGTAGAGAACCTGCCCGAGCCCGAGGTGTTGACGAAAGCAATTCAAAAGGAAAAGCTTGAACCAGGCCGAGACGTCTTTGAGGCGCAGCCGATTGACGATCTGAACGAGCGGCTAAAGGCGAACTTGGCCATGACGGGTGCCAACGCGCCTGTTGATCCCAAGGAAAAGGAAAAGCTAAAGGAGCTTGAAAAGTCTAAAGCCGAGGCGAGCAAGAATGCGCAAAAGGAGGCGGAAGAGTTGGAAGGCAAGGTTGGTCCTTTGTTGCCGTCCGAGTTGGCCAAGGTTGGTGAGCGAGTGGAGAAAAAGGTGTCATCTGCGGATACCAAAGTGGAGGAACACATCGAGGAGAAGCCACTTGGCAAGATTGGCGAAAAGAGCGAGGCGGGGAGCGTCGATCCGACGACAGTTCAATCTGTAGAGAAGAAGGAAGCGACGGACAAGCCCGAGTAGACTCGGTCGCGTTGATGCTGCTGGGCGGTTTTTCTTTCGTTGTTGTTTCGACTTGTGTGATCCTCTTTTCGTGCAATCTACGCTACTTATTGGTTTCCATATGGTGACTTCCTAATTCCATATTTCATATCATGGTTCATATCTTGAAAAGTCCTACCAAGCGTTTCCGGTATATATATCCCACTGTACTCAAGTCGCTCCGAGGCAGTATACCTGGTGCTTGCGTAAATTATTCTTGACAACAGGTCGGCCACTTGCCCGGAATCAGAGCTGAATCAAACTCTTCGGAACGTACATACCAGCTGGGGCAGTCGACCTTGGGACGACCAGTATGCGACTTGAGATATGAAGGCGCAAAAAATCCGTTCTTTACTGTGAGTTTATTGTCAATAGCTCGATAGAAGGGAAGAGTGAACCAGACCAATCTGAATCCCCGCATGACCCACGACACGGAAACGGCCGGTGGTCAAAGTGTCCTCGGACATGAGCGATGGCTCTATCCTGCCTATCAAACTCCTTCCCACACCTATGGAAGGTACATCTGAGTATATTTTCTGCGTCTCGAGGAGTAGTACGGTCAATAGGACTTAGAAAGATGAGAAAGATGGAGCGATTATTCCAGTCTCGCGGCTCCATTTGGTTCCTACGTAGCCAGTCGGACTTTAGGATTAGATCATATGCATAATCCTGAAGTTCCTTCTTTGACATCTCGTAGAGTCGTGTTTGTGGGGCGTTTAATATAGCCAGGAAACCTTGCAATTCTGCGTGTCCTCGGTTCATGTCACTTGAGTCCTTACGAGAGCCTGGATCTGAAAACGCATCGATCCGGCGGGGTGTTCCAGTCTCAATCGCCTCTAGCTGTATCGATTTCACCATGCCGGCCTCCATTCCCTCGAGCTGATCCACGTCCAATGGCGATTCTACAGAGAGGAGCGGCTCATCTGTCAGGTTATTGCTAGTAGGGACGAGTAACCAACACATTGCGTTGCCGAGAGATGCTGTCACGGTGCCAACCATCAACCAAGTGCTGCATCCGCGCCAAAGGAGATACAGAAACTCACATGTAGAGGGCGTAAATACAGACATCAACGCAGATCTACTGGATACCAGACACAGATCAGTAGTCAGGAGGTCAGAGACGGCGTTTAGCGCGAGGGGGTCAACAAGGACTGTGTTATCCTGGGCTCATGTAATATGACAAGCGGTCATTCTGAGAAAGTTCGGTTCGCATAGCGCAGCTTGTCCCGATTCGGTGAGCCGTTTGCCAGTCTCTACCGCCCGCCTAAAATTGATATCTCCTGACCAAGGCTTGGACTCGAGCCATTTCAAAAAACGGCCAATGCCATTGGGTAGGATGGATTGCTGGTTGAAATGCGCTAAAGCTCGGGAAAGCCAATGGTGGCTCCAGCCGACCTATCAAGCTGTGCTGAGCTACCCCGAGGCATACAGGGCTCGAGGAAAAGAAAGTTGGATTGGATTTCCGGATTATTCGGTGACCAACTCACCTCGGCAGCAGAGGTGACAACTGGCTTTTCGGGCCGAGTCGAGTTTCTTTTATTGTGGTAGGGCTCGCCGGGTACAAGGAGCGGAATTCGATCGAGAAAAATTTGTGTCTCCCTTCACACACTGATTGACTTTCAATCGCCACCTGGCTACCTCTACTTAGAGTTTACCCAGGCCATGCGATCTTCGTGCTGCTACAAACAGCAAAGAGTTTATAACATTTAGCCATGGGAAATCGGAACAAGCCGGATCCGCACCGGCGTAGCGGTAGACTACTAGACTATAGTGATCCTCTTTCCCCTCTAACGCGTTACACTCCCTATATAGCCCCGTTACTCAGGTAATCCAACCCGGTCGGCCGGGTTCTGACCTGTAAGGTGAACCAATCCTTACAGAGTCGAACGCCTACCTTTGATTTCTCTTGTGCCCTGGGCCAGTCGTTAGTGCTCAATATGAGGCTAGAGAGGCTTGAGTGAATCATGGACGGAATAATAAAGACTAGAGCTTTTTTTCCGCTAGCCCAAATCAGCGAGAACGGCCCATGCTGCGGAATCCACTCGCGATCACAGCCGAACCATAACGTAGCCACGAAGAAACCGCCCATCTTTTCCATTAAGGTTCAAGCATGTATTCAGTGCATTTCACACTTAGCGTACGCTCTAAGTCAACTCCTCACCGACCGTAATGCCCTTGGGCTGACCCCTAGAGGACGATAAATTCATCAAGGCATTGTTTATTTGAACAAACAGCCCGGGGAATCTGCAATCTGGCATTGTTTTTGCCAACAGGACGCTTGCCGGCGGAGCGTGGTCCTGGCTATTATCAGCCCTGCAGGTATTGTCAGCGTTCGCCGGCAAGTACCCTTTTCGAACTGGTACGCAGAGATGACATTCGCACTCATAAACAGCTATTTCTCGGATTGCTGTCTCAATTGCGCCGAGGCGAGGGAGCGGGTCCTAGCCGCTCGCCTTGGCTGAAGGACTAGGTCCTGCCGTCTGATACAGTGCTCTGAAAAATCAAAGAGGCTAGTTGAGATCTTGAGACACACTCTCGGGATCGATCCGCCTTGAAGGCGGAAACCAAGCAAGTCGACAGACTCGACGCCCTTCGGGCCGAGTGTGTACCTGTCGTTGGTAGTCCGGAACAGCATGAAGTTGCTAATCTACATATGTTTCGTGTATGCATCGTAACTGAGCCGAGTCACACTCTGACTAGATTTCGTCGACAACCTGCTGTATGCCGCCGAAGAGCAGTCTTGACCACGAAGGTGCCACTATGAATATCTTTAGTCACGAAATGTAATAGGCGTGTCTCGTACCATAGCTCGCAGGCGACCTTTGGTCGTTGGAGGTGACTTCGAAGGTAGGCTGCACTGTAAAATCGTTCGAGGCTTCCAATATACGTCAGAGATATGTGGATATGAAATGGATTTACCGACCAATTGACATCTCCGCACTCTCCAAGGCAAGCGAATGGACGATGTTCGAAATGACTCCTGATATGGGCCAAAGCACGATCTTGCCTTCCGTAGATCCCGTGGCATCCGTGGAACAGACACTTTTGGAAAGCACCTGCTCCAGTTGGTGCAAGGAAGAGCAAGAATATCGATCTACCGCACCCATCGCGCGGTTCGTGTTCATGATTCCGTAACCACTGGGACGAGATACAGATACAGTATGCGTGTTGAATCTTATCGCGCTGTCTACCACCTAACGGAATAGTCCCAGGTGCGAGCGCAAGTAGGAGCGAGTCAATGTCCAAATCCTGTCGTGCGACGGCAACTGCTGGCACGGAGGCAGGGGTGGCTTCTATGATTGGGGTAAGGGCCTCTGGTATACTGACGTTGAGGCGACTAGGTGCTGGACTTTCTATAGACGTTGCTGGCGTATCTGTCCCGATCATCGAGTTCCATATTATTTGGTTATCCTTGGATAGCACGCTGTCCTCGGACATGATGCTTGCGGGGGTAAGACTTACGTCTGAAGCCCATGGTGACCACTGAGGGGCTTCTGGTTGTAATATGAGCCCTGTAACGCATTAGAGAATGTTGTTTGACCCGGGAGCCCTCACCTGGAGTAGAGAGCGTGAAGTGGAGTGGATGATTGGATAGATGAGGTTTACTCCTCTGGCGTCGGATCGTAGCATTGCTCTCTGGACGATAAGTCAGCCTCGCCCTGACATCTCAAGCGACGCTGACCACGAACTGGCATGGCCATGGTATCTACTGGATCTAGTGAATGACTTCTGGAGGAGAAGCTGCAACGCTTGTGAGTAACGGCAAACTCTAAGGATGATGAAGGGCTTACACGGATGGTGCGCTCTAATGAGGCACGACCGAGGTCGGGTCGAAGATCCTGGATGGAAGTGGAAAACTGAAACTCGTATCGTGCGATCTTAGGCTTTATAGGCGCTGTAGGCGCTGTGGGGTATAGGCTGGGGAGACTGGCAGTTACCTGCAGCGACCATCCTCTGCATTGGATGTAGAGATTGCTCGGATATATCCTTATCAGCCAGCATTTACACTCGTTACGCTGATATCTACCGTCCGCGTAACCTTGTGGCTTCTAATAATATCACGTTATCCAGAAATACGATTGATCTCCGTTCAGATCATGTGGAGGGCGTCTGCTCATGAGGTGTTAACGCGAGAGCCGTGATGCGGACCAGCAAAGGGTCAAGAATGTGAGCGGCAGGCACCTGTTTGTAGTGATACTTTCGAGTCGAACTCAATAGGAGCCTGTACCCGGCCACTTGGTTTGCGTGAGGCCAGGATCAACTGTGATATTGCGTATCTAGACTGTATACTTCTGATAAAGGCCGTTGAAATGTCTCACGCGCCTCTCCCCGCCTCATCTGGGCGGCGGCCGTTTGCAAGCTCATATCAGGACAAAGCAAGGCCAGCCTGCTCTCGACCTCACCTCTTTAACCAGGCTGTTCCTCAGCAAAGAAGAACCGCAAGTTGTGAATATAAAATTGAATTTATGAACATATTCACATTACATCATTGCGTCGTGCTTTGTATATCCCACTCGCTGAACGCCTTCTACCGCTCCAAGGCGCTCGCCAGTGGATGAGGTCAACAAATTGGGAGTTTAGGGGTCAATTAATTGAATGCGATGTGCATTGTAGCGCTGAGCCGCCGCCCTGCCGGGTGGCCTTGTTCTCCTTGACCAGTTACGCTACATGGGGTCACCTGGAAATGCTGGAGCAGCCTAAATCAAGTCAAGTGCGTCTCTGCAATGTTCAGGGTCACTTTTAGATGCTTACTAACTGCGGGTTTGGATGCGGCCCCCTCCTAAGGGGTGAATGCGGCGTGGAATATCCAAGTAGATGATCGTTTCTGGTAACGTATGAAAGAGTCTCGCACTGATATGCTCTATAGGATGGTCCTTGATCTCTAGCTGTTTGAACTCGTGGTTACCGAGAGGACCAGTTGAGCCGCCACAGCCATTTAATCAGCTAGCTGACAAGCTCCAATCCCATCAATTTATGCTGAGGGGTGCATGAATTAGCATGCATACCGGCCGGGTCATTCCTGGACGCACTCGCGACAATCTCTTCCGCGGGTGGAGTCTGAGCTGACTAAAGGTACCTCGAGACTGCTAGTTACAATGTTTTGTGGCCGGCTTATCTGTCATGATCGACGCTCTTCGAGCGAGGGGGAAGACGTCGACGGTGCAGACTGGGACAGCGGGCCATGAACTTCGCATAACGGCATCGAGGACGCTTCACCTGAGTGGAAGCGAGTCAAATTTGGGCTGCCACCTGGAGGGCTGGCTGACGTCGAAACGAGGCTGTGGAGAGAAAATGCCTCGAGCGAGGTTAAAGTAGTCACGTGGATATTACTGGTACGTCTCATCAGGGATAATGAACATAGAGCCGTCAGTAAAAGTTGTGCGAGCGCACAATGGGCGAGGCGAATGCAATTCCAAGTGCGCTAAGGTCGATGAGAGCCTCAAACGAGGCCACCAATCCAGTATGCGCTTCTCAAAGTTCCCTCACCAGCACTGTTCTGCACTGCCTTGGCGAAGAACACGCAGCAGGGCGCAGTAACGTCAAACCAGCTCAAATTTCAGCATCTTGGTGGATAGCTGACGGCCAAAATGACAATAGCCCTCTAAGACGCCGAAGTACGGCGACCGGTGTATGGATTGCAGATAGTTGCAGATACAGACACCCCTCTCCTTTATAGCTCCTGTCCGGCTAGCCAGCGGTTCAACATTGTCAGAGCCTGCTTCGGCTTATCATACGGAACCTTGAAACGGTTAATCACGTCGCGTCTGGTAGTGACATTCCATCGTACCATATGCCCAGCTGCAAAGACAGTGGCAAATGTCAACCCGCTGGCATTTCTCGTCATGCCAGCGACTTCTCCGTCGACCTTCCACTCGCGTAGCTCTTGAGCGTTAAAGGCATCATGCCCAGACCATGGCAGCTCAGCCGTCCAGCGGTAGTTTCCGACGTGATTGCTACTCGCTCGTCAGTCAACGAGGTGGTTCTACCGCAATAATCTCACCAAATCCAGTCATATGTTCCGACGTAGATAAGAACTCTGACTCCTCTCTCGAGCAGTTGTTCGACATATAGCGCCGTTTGTCTCATTCCATCAAGGTGGCTCTGGAAATCGATCCCGACTGCATCACTGCATCCTCTAAATGTATGGACGTTCTTGCTGACGCCGAGCATCTTGCGTGTCTCGGGGAGATTGAGATATTTGGCAATGTGTTTCGTGATAGGGTAGCAGAGTGTCTCTTCGATTGGGCCGTCACATTCCTTTGATATGTCGTACGGGTTCAGGCCACTCGACCAGAACGGAGCGGCGAGCTCCGCATCGCAAGCTTCAGAAGCGGCGGCGCAACTCATCGTATCGAATCGATCTATACATTCCGCTTTGAGCATTTCCTTGCATCTCGGAATCTAAAAAGGTTGACTGTGAGACAGGGTTGGCCATGGAAGAGCTACGTACTGCACGACGCATCCGCGCACAGGTCGAAATGGGAAGAAGGGGTTGAAGTGAAGCATTGGTACACGTGACGTCGTAGTAGCTTGTCGCCATTCTAAGAAAATAAGTAAGCAATCTCTGCTGACAAGGCCGTCTTACGTGAATGAGTCTGTGATACCATTTCCAATCATCACCGAATCAAGCGGTATGGGCGCGAATCCAGCTCTTTTCAAAAATGCATTTTGGTCCATAATCTCCGCGGCGAAGACTGGAAGATATCGTCCACCATAGCTCTCACCGGCGAGGTGAAACTTGACGTCGGTCGTGCTCTTCTTGAAGATAAACTTTTCGAAGAAGATGGCAACAAAGGCGGCCACGTCCTTTGCAGCCTCCTCTGTCCGTCCGACATGTTCGCCGTAGTCGGCGTAGGAAAAGCCGACGCCTATAGGCTGGTCGATGAAGATGACGGACGCATTGTTGTTCCAGGAGTAAGGATTAAACTTGGGTGAATCGACGTCATCCGCAGAAAGAATCTGGCAAGGTCCGAGCTCCATGAACAATCCCAGCGACGAGGAGCAGCCTGGCCCGCCATTGGTCCAAAGAATCACGTCTGAAGAAGGAGAGCGCGATTCAAAGAAGTAGAAAAACAGGTGCTTGGCTCCAATGTCGATATAACCTGTGTAAGACCTGCAAGCAAAACATGTTATGCGCGACGTCGCGAGAAAGAATGGACATACTGGACAGAGTCACACCATCCTTTCGAAGATTTGATTCGTAGACTATGATGCGGAAACATGGGGTGACTAACGCGCGTGTAAACCTCGTCAGACACCGAATGCAAGTCGAAAACCCCAGCGTCGGAATCGACCTCTCGAACTGGAATGTCCTCTAGGTTGTGAGTAGGGCCGAGAATTATCTCTGGTGGAGACGATAAAGGGCTTTCATCTCGCCAATTCACTGCATTGGCCGCTCCGTAGCCAGCAGGAGGACGAGGCGGGAAATGAGGCGTGGCTATCGACTGAGAGCAGACTCCTATGAGGAAAAGAGCCGCCTGGGTGAGTGCTAGGAGACGGCCCATCGTAATCAGGTGTTGTGGGCAGGTTCAGGAGTGGACCACGCGGACGTGCGAAGATGCACAGAGGGCTTACTCACACTCAACGTCAGGTATACTTATGGTCCGGAATGTGTTCTTGTGGTTACCAGAACGGTCTCTGGAGAGAGTGAGAGAGCGAGATCCAATTCATCTCGGGTTCGCAGAATACACAAGCTAACAGAAGGGTGCCGATTACTATTACTATTCCTAAATCAACTCGTTAGAGCTCTATTCAACGGCATTCAACGATAAAGCTTACAAATTCTCCTAGATAGGTGTTCTTCGTTACGCCAAAGAGCTCATCGGGCTCAAAGAAGTAGCGGATTGGGTGACTTTCTCCGTTGCACTTGTACCCACTCCGAAAGCATTTCCAGCAAGAGCCGTCGACGACGCCAATCTGGTGTTCGCTGGTCGCTGGAAGGGGGTGTCGAGCTTTCCTTCCATTCAGAATGTCTACGAGTGATTCCAGGACCAATATCTGCGGTCTCGAAGGAAGCTTGAGCGTAAAAACTCTATCCATTTTTTGTCGTCGTCGCCACTCCACAAGAAACATCTCGACGAGGTCCCATTGCGGCCACCAGTCAACGCCCAAGGTATGTAGACGTGCAAGAACGAGGCCCGGTGGAACCTTTGGAGAAAGAGCTTGAGCATAATTTCCAAGCTCTCGTCCAATTCAGCCTCGGTGTCCATTTTCCTGGACAAAATAACAAGCTCTTCCAAAGTAGGAAGCTGGTTTCGAGTTATAAGCATCTCCGCTACACCCAGCGGAACGTGGAGACGAGTAAGCGAGGTGAAACGATGCATCTTTGGTTCTCCTCGGACTCCAAGAAAAGGCCTGTAACAGCGCCTGTCTACGTAAAGCTCCCTCAGATACGTGGTCAAGGGACCAGGGAAGTCATTCTGGATGGCAACATATTGACTCAAAGCTCCGCAGGATACAATCATGCGACGGGCAGCCGGAAGCCTGCTTAGAATCGCGCTATTGAGAGGAAAACTGGTCTCAATGCATAGCAAGTCGTAAACACGTCTTTCTGGAGTTGCTTCACCTGTTGTAGCCACTGGAATTTGCGCATCTTCTGCACGAGATCCTAAACCCGCACATACTAAGTTGACAGAGCTGAAGGGTACGCGCATCCAGTCAATACATCGGAGACCCGTAGTGTTAACAGATATGCTCCACTCTCCGACTATTACATTTTTCGAGATTTGAGCCAGGCCACGATCAATCCGGCCTAGGAGCTGCTTCTCGAAACTCCCAGCGCGATCATACTGGGATAGGTCCAGTTGAAAGAACGCAATATGGCTAATTGACGTGACCGCTGAAGCAAATGAGTCTGATGGTATAGTAAGTTCCACGACCGTCATGCGTAGCTTGTATAAGGCTTTGAATCCCGTGAATCGGCGCATAGAGAGTGGAATGAGGGTATAACTTGTGGCAATTTGAAGATGCGAAAGCTTGGGTAAGATAAGTGATAAGCGAGGCTCTCTCGTTCGCGCAGATGGCGTAAAATAGTAGTCCAACTGCTCCAAGAGGGGAAATGTATATTGTGGGGCCTCTGCTTTCTCCCAGTGCAGTGTTTCTTCGCGAATTGCCAGGGTACGGAGATGAGGCATGTCTTGAATGCACCTCATGAAGATATGTCCGGGTATTTTCTGAGATTCGCGCCTATCACTAATGCAAATGTCCGTCAAGAGCACAGGCGGGTGGGCCCTAAGCACTTTTGTAAATGAGGAAGGGAGATCTTCGAGTGCCCCATCAAAGTAATGATCACTTGAGTAGAGAATATCTATGACTTGGGGCTCCTTCTTATCTCCGTACCAAAGAACTTCATTCACTGTTCTGTACTTTCCCAAAGGGTAGTAAATTGCGGAGATATCTCTCCCCATATCTGTGCGGCAGCGTAGCTTCGAGTAGATATCAAGTCGCAGGACCCGATGGTTCAGAACAATCATAAAATTTCGCGGATGGACTGGGACAAGTGCTCTTACAACCAGGGGCAAATCTGGAGCCAATGCAGTGCAGATGTGTAGGCGTGCCTCCAAATCTTCTATATCGTCAGCCAGGGTGAAGTATCTCCAAAGCGAGGGACTCTGAAGTGCGAGGGACTCCCATCGTGCGCAGACAGGAAGAAGCATAAAGGCTCCATTGACATCCTCTCGAGACAGGATCATGAATATTTGAAGCAGGGCGTCATCGTTGAGGTCATTGATGTGCATTTCCTTTTAGCGGAGAGTTGGTCGAAGGCAAGTTCATGGGAGGTGATGGGTCGCTTTTGAAGCAAGCATATTGTATAAATGTAGGAACAGAGATATGGACTGGTGTATCTACATATCAGGAGAGGGTCAAGATATAAGAGTGGCTTTGATTTGTTACCTCTTTGTTCTGTAGCTCAGCCTTTGCCGTAGCTGGTCCTCTCGAATCGCCTTTGACTTGCGATACCAGCCGCTCTCTGCAGATTAACAAACTTGGAATGTAAATATTATACTTTTCTACTGCCGGGCCGCCATAGCCCAGCAAGTTGAAACGCTCAGTTGTGGGTGGCAGCTCAGGTTTTTGCTCCTCACTCGACCATTGCCTTTTGCTCCTCCCATCTCGCCTGCTCTTAAAAATGGCCAAAGGACCAAAGACTACAACAAAAGGATCTGAAAAGCCATCAAAGGCGGCCAAGGCAGCGCCCGCAAAGGCAACATCCACTCTCGCCGCAGGAAAAAGTGCTGGGGCAAAGGTGGCGACGGCCGCAAAGGCTGCAAAGTCATCTGCAGAGATCATTGCAAACGGTCTCGCTGGTAAAAAGGTGTGTAGATCATGCCTAGTCCCGTAGTCTCGGACATGAGCTGATACACCCGGTTCGCTCTAGGATAAGGTAAAGGCGCATCATTCTGGTCCTTGAATCATGCCAATCTGATCTTTTTCGCTCTATCCAGGCAACATCTGCCGCCAAGGCACCCGAAAAAGCAAAGTCCAACGGCAAGGTAAAGTAGTTTCTGCCGTGGCTCAAATGTCTCTCATATTGTGTATAGAGCAAGCCCGTACAAAAGGATGAATCAAGCGCAGAGTCTAGCTCCGAAGACTCTAGCGAATCGAGCAGCGAAGAAGAGACAAAGCCAGTACCAAAGGTGGCCGCAAAGGCTAACGGCGCTCAGGTCGGTTATTAACTCGACACGGTTTATCTGCTTCTAATATTCTACTCAGGCTGCTAAAGGAAACGCCAAGGCTGCTTCCTCTAGCGAGTCCAGCGAATCTGAGAGCGATTCCTCAGAAAGTGAGTCTGAGTCCGAGTCTGACGCGAAGCCTGCACCCAAGGTGAATGGAAAAGCCGTAAGTGCGACCCCTTTTCTATACTCGCATGTTGAATAATCGGCCAGAACGCAAAGCCTGCCGCCAAGGCTGCAGCCCCGAGCGCAAAGGCAAAGTCGCCTCCCAAAAAGGCTGCACCTGCCGCGAAGAAGTCTTCGTCCGAATCCGAATCCGAGTCATCTTCGTCTGAATCGGAATCGGAATCGGAATCCGAGGTCGAGAAACCAAAGGCGGCCCAAGTCAAGGCAGCGACGACGACCGCGAAGAAGGGTTCTGACTCCGACTCCGAATCTCAATCTTCGGATTCGGCTTCTGAATCTGATGCTACGCAAACACGAGCAGGAATTGGCGCCAAGGTCAACGGTGCAGCGGCAAAGGCAAAGGATGCGGTCAAGGCCATGTCACCTGTCAAGGGTCCGCCACCGACGGTTTCAGATGCTAGTGATAGCAACAGTTCTTCCTCGAGTAGTGACGATAGCGAAGAGGATAGCGATGGCGACTCCAAGATGGGTGACTCGAAACCTGCCGCTGCCAAGAAGGCCAAAGCGGATTCGGACTCGGACTCTTCCGAGTCGGAGTCGGAGTCTGACGACTCGTCCAGCGGGAGTAGCGATACAGAAATGGAAGACGCCAAGCCAGTAAAGGCTGAACGTACGTATTCACTCCCTGGTTGATGACCAAAGCTCATAAAAACTCTCTAGCTCCATCGAAGAAACGTAAAGCGGAAGAGGCGTCTGCTCCAGCAAACGCCAAAAAGGTCAAGCTCGCAGACGGCGGTGCGGCAGCTGCACAAGGCAATTCGGACGCGAATTGCAACATATTTGTGGGCAAATTGAGCTGGAACGTCGATGACGAATGGCTCAAGTCGGAATTCGAGGCGTGCGGCGAAGTCGTGCGCGCATCGGTGCAAATGGATCGTCAAACCGGTCGCTCCAAGGGCTTCGGCTACGTCTCATTCTCCACGCCAGAGGCTGCCGAAAAGGCGATTGCCGAGATGAATGGCAAAGAGATTGACGGCCGTGCGGTCAATGTCAACGCCGCCACGCCCAAGACACCCAATCCAGCTGGCCGAGCGAAGCAGTTTGGCGATACTGTGAGCGCTGAGAGCAAAGTGCTCTTTGTGGGCAACGTGAGCTTTAATGCAAACGAGGATATGCTGTGGGAGACGTTTGGCGAACACGGTGATATCGTGAGCGTGCGTCTCCCGACTGACCGCGAGACGGGTCAGATGAAAGGGTTTGGGTACGTCGAGTTTACGAGCGTCGAGAATGCCAAGTCGGCGTTTAATGCACTCAACGGCAAGGATATTGCCGGACGCAACATTCGCCTCGACTTTTCGCAACCGCGTGATAACAATAACGCTGGTGGTGCGAGTGGTGGTCGAGGTGGATTTGGTGGCAGTCGAGGACGTGGGGGCGATCGAGGACGTGGGGGCTCGCGAGGTGGTGGACGAGGTGGATTTGGCGGCGACCGAGGTGGTCGAGGAGGTGGACCGAGTCGTGGAAACGGCTG
The DNA here is from genome assembly GCA_910890315.1 of Serendipita indica DSM 11827. Lineage (NCBI taxonomy): Eukaryota > Fungi > Basidiomycota > Agaricomycetes > Sebacinales > Serendipitaceae > Serendipita > Serendipita indica. Next base: position 19,104 of record CAJVGD010000007.1, on the reverse strand, counting down.
GGGGAATCGAGGACGTGGGGGGAATAACTCTCGCGGTGGCGGCAACGCACGCACGGGCGGCGCGGCTGCGTTCGAGGGCAAAAAGATGACGTTTGACGACTAGATGGTTGTCCATTTTGTTGTCATTCCGTGGACGGTAACCAAGAGCGCAAACATCAAAAGTCGACCTCGACAAATAGTCACTCTCGACAATTCCTTTTTTCAATCTCAATTTTTCCGCGTTTCTTGGAAGTCTAGTCCTTCATCCTACGCATCTTACAGGTCGGTATCCGCGCGTTATGCGACTTTTGAGCTGTACATAGGTAAAACAGTATACTGCCGATTACTAGGGTATGCTAATGTGATCGATTCTCTGCATCCTATCCTGTTTGATTGTAAGACACGATGTCGTAGTAAAGTGTAGCTGGCGGGCAATACTTGTTTTGTCAGACCACTTGAACCTTGCCGGATCCAGGACGCGTCTTACCCACTCAAAGATGTCACAGCCCACGAATATTTCGGAAGATATACGCATTCTGAGTCTAGGTAAATATATCATTCTCCTGTAGACGCAGTGCACCCCGACCTATGCCCGTTCTCAGATGGTGGAGATGGCCGCTGCATTTCACAGCTCTACATCCTACGAGAGTACATGCATCGTATAAACCATGATCTTGACCACGAGGCGCTTCCAAAGGATCATTTCCATCTCATTACTGCCGTTGGACCAGCTGGGTACGAAGGACGATCGCAGAGTTCGACTTCTTATCTTGCCACTATCCAGATCCATTGCAGTATTCCTTGGGATTCTCAAAATGTCCGTCGAGGATTCCATCGCCGCGTTCGCTCGCGTCTGTCAGGAAGTGTACCCACTCGAGGACATGGACGCAATCTCCCGTTCAACAAAACTCCGCAACGCTCTCGCAAGTATTCTCGATGAGCAAAACGTCGAGCCAAGTGTACTCTTGAGTCAGGCCGGCGGAACCAATATGTACGTTCTCTTTCTCCTGCGGACTCGAGGCTGATTTCCCAAAGCTGTCTGGGATATTCATCTACGTCGAGCATGGCTACTTGGAGAGCGTTCCGCAACTACCCAATTCACCAATATTCCTATGATCCTTCGCTTATTGACGCCATCTGCGCCTGTTGGGCCACTGCCGGTCTCTTCCAATCGGTCATAGTCGGAAACGAAGCGGAAAGGAATGAAATAGTCAGTGCTGAAGCCACATATCCGAATCCAGCTGTTCAAGCGATCCAAGAGGCCAGCCAACTCTACGGACTGGACAGGCACGTTGGGCTGCTTTTGAGTCTAGGATCGGGAGTGTCTTCACGCCTAGTTCCTGGTGCCAAAGAAAATCTTCTGCAAATCGAGACAACCTCGCGCGAGCTCGAACGGCGCCTCGGCACAACAGGCATCTACAGTCGCCTTAGCGTTGTCCCTAGTCTGGCCGTCGCCACCGAAATGTCGGAGGAGATCATTGGTATTTTCTGCGCTCACACCTCGGACTATTTGCAGCATCCAGTGACGGATCGACTGCTGGATCAGATGGTCAGAACGCGAGACAGGGGCAGTCGCTTCACGCTGAAGGGCATCTGTAAGCCACTACGACAAAGTTTATTCTGACCACTGATTGTGTTCCAGCGGAAACGACGGCTCCACCCAAAGTTTCCATGGCTGGCCTGCCACCTCTCTCGCCTTATTTTGTCCAACGAGAGGTGCCAATGAATCATATGGATGTGGCTCTTCTTGGTTCTGAGGAAGAAATGCGACAAAGGGTGTCAATTATCACTGGGATGGGGGGCTCTGGCAAGACTCAGATCGTGATCGCATGGGCAAGACTCCATGCCGAACGGTGAGAAGGATCCGGCATTGTGCTTACAGCTGACATTCATTATTAGTTTTCAGCACATCTTATTTATTGATGCATCGTCAGAAAAGAGCGTTGAGACGGACCTTGTAACCCGGCTCAAGTGCGCCGACCGCTCCTTCCAGGGATCCGACCTGAACAGCGCTGTCCAGGCTCTTGCCGAGCCAAATGAGGTTCTCACAGCCTATTGGTGCCTCATTCTCGACAACGCGGATGATCCAGATCTCGACATTGGCTCCTTGCTCCCTGCTTGCGACCATGGTACGATTATCATCACGAGCCGCAATGCTCAGCTCGAATCCATCTCTCCGAAGGACCACTTCAAGTTGGCGTCCATGACAAAGGACGAAGCGTGCCACGCGCTTCTGACGTCTGCGCTTGCCCCGACTGGGCGGCCAACTCTGTACCAGCGAGAACTGGCAATGGCGATTGTGGAAGAATTCGAATACCTGCCGATTGCCGTTATCCAGGCGGGATGCTATATTCGCAAACATCAATGCCTCGACACATATCTCAACCGACTCACGACCAGTCGTCCTATGCTGTTGAAACTAACGACGGCTCAGCGGGACAAGCTGCGGTACAAGCACAGTGTTTACGCGGCATTTGACACGACACTCTCCTCTTTGTCGGAGCGGGCTCTGGGCCTCCTTTCAATACTATGCTTCTTTCACTACACCGGCTTTCCTCGATCGGTGATCAGTCTCGCCGGCTCCAAAGACTTTTTGCACGAGGAATACAAGCTTATGGATAGAGGACCTGACTTTGAAGAATCCATCAACCTCCTTAGACAACTCATGGTCCCAAACGAGAAATTTGAGGAGCTTGAGCTGGACTTAATCATCGAGGAGCTGCAACAATCATCGTTAATCACAATCGTATCAATTTACTCGGATAACCACCTACGCTTTCATCCCCTTCTACACGCGTGGGCGTACGATCGTCAGAGTGACGAGGAAAGGCGACGGAATAAAGCCGCGGCTCTACGGCTGCTTACCTGTGTGGTGGATGATAATGATGGCGTAGACATCGAGAGACAGCTTTTCTCACATGCCCGTCACTTCATAGCCGAGATAAACTCGCTCCATGTGAACGACAGAGGAGCTCTAGCCGAACTGCTCGAACCAGGTGATACCTCAGAGAGGTACGTTGCCATCTGGGAGGGCGTCTATCAAACTGTTCGTGCTGCGTATGGCGATTTGGATCTTCGGAGTAGCGGGGCGCTTCTCCATCTTGCGGAGGCGCAAATTGGCGTTTATAATTACAAAAGGATGGAGCAACTATCTCGCACAGTTTTAGACACGCGGCTATCTCTAGGAGAACCTAGAACCGCTTTTACTGCCCGCGCTATGTGCTCCGTAGCACAAAGCCTCGACCTACAAGACACACGACTCGAGGAAATTGTGGATCTATTCCGAACGGCCTACGAAATTCGGCGGGAAGTTTTGGGATCTACTCATATTGATACCCAGCGGTCTATGCTGTGTTTAGCAGAGAATCTGATCAAAGGACGACGAGGATACGATGAAGCATGCATCATATTGGAAAAAATTATGGATATACGGACGAAATTGTATGGATCTCTCCATGCATGGACCCTCGAGACGACCAAAGCTTTACTTGACTGCTACGCCGATATGGACGAGAAGAAGGAACAACTGAATAATCTGCTAGAAACTTGCTCCAAAATCGACACCAATACGCGAGTGGGGGACACCTCAATCCTTGCTTTTCAAGCTCATGTATACGAGCTGCAAGGGAAGTACCAACAAGCAGAACGTGCCTACTGGGAGCTCCTTGAAGCAGGAAGTCAACTATACGGCCACCTCTCAGCTCGTAATCTCGCTACAGTCTTGAAGCTCGCCTACCTCCTCCGGAAATTAGACAAGAAAGCGGAACTCGAATCACTGCTGAGGCAGTATGCCAAGATTGGAGAGGGCCTGAAAGGGTCAGGGCAGTATGAGTTGGTGTTTATAATGAGGATGCTTGGCTCATGCCTTATTTCTCAACGGAGATACGACGAAGCACGAGCCATTCTCTCAGCGGCTCTCGAAAAAGTCATTGAACGGTTCGGAAGGCTTCATTCCTTCACCACCGACACGCGCGAAAGACTAGCATATTGCTACTATCATCAAGGAGACTATTCCCACGCAGAGTCCCTCTTTCGTGAGAACGTCAGCAACTCAAAGGAAGCCTTGGGCAGAGAGGATGCTAGCCAAATTTCCTCCCTCCTCTGTGTTGCACGATGTGTGTATGAACAAAAGCGGTATGAGGAGTCTGAGGAGCTCTGGCATGATGTCTATCTCCGGCGAAAGGCAACTCTGGGACCAAATCACCCTGCGGTATGCACAGATCTTTGTTGGGTAGTTCAGTGTCTGCAAATGAGGGGGCTCTATCATCTTGCTGTGCCTCCCATCGCTGAGGTGATGGAAATCCACCGCACTATGGATGGTGGAGACAAGGGAGAGATAGTAACGGCGCATCGGAGAGTCGCAGAGGTACTGGCACGGCAGGAGATGTTAGATGAGGCGGAGGAGGCCTTTCGTACTCATATAAAACTTGCCAAAGAGCTGCACAGAGGCGCCGGGCGAGAGTATGCGCTAGAGTTGGGTAACTTGGCCAAATTTTTGTTCGATCGAGGCCGATATGAGGAATCAAAAATCATTAGGGAGGACCAACTGCGGCTTTGGAAAGAGCTACAAAACAAGGAAGAACAAGAATTCATTGCTCAGAAGCTGCAGCAAATCGAGGTGGCCCTTCAATCCCACCTCTCTGTCAATGCATAGCTGTCATCTCTGCACAGGTGTATCAAGAAGTATAAACGTTGAGACTTTCTTACATCTGGCTGCCGTATATAGCTGATTTGGGTGAATTCAGACCTGGATCCGCCGGCTCCGCTACCCAAGGGCGCACATATCTCATTTTACGATTATGCCCCTATCGGATTTTGAGGACCCGCAAGTATATACTATTATAAGAAATGGATGTTATTATTTTATAATTCCATATCCTCGTTGCTCCGTACATATTTTCTTCTGAGACTTTGTTTCATACATCGGATGTTCCATGACCTCGGTACGTAGATACTGGGGTTTATCTGACGCGCCTGCAATCGAACGCTATAGGACGTCTTTCCACCGTCAATGATCACGTCTACGGTGCTCTAGCTTTGTGGGGTAAAAGAGCGTGTCCGTCTCTGATTTGTTTCCACCAATCATTGACGAGACGGGATTCGAGGCTGTTAACATAGTGGAAAAAGCGGTCTGCGTCAGTGAAAAGTGACAAGGCATGAGTCGAACCCGACGCACATGACAATCCAACTTTACTTCAACATCGAGTCAGTGCGAACAGCCCCTCTCAAGTAAGTTGCTCATCATTCCATCGTCTTCTTATGTAAAGCGTGTGAACTAGCGAAGATCGAAACTATCTCCAAGGCTGGCCGGAACTTTGTGTGATATTGTACAGACGACACTCAGCCCAACGGTTCTGCTGAAATGATGACCGGATCCAGCCTTTCCCTTTCATATGGGATAATCTGGATATCCTACCACAGGTACGCGCTGCCCATTCGCCTTGACGCGTGCTCATTTAGCATATAACCTCCGACTTTGGATACCTGCTCTATATGCCTACTTGTGCCTCATTATCGCTCACGGGAATAGATTACTCTCAAAATGTCAGGGCTGGGTTCCTGCGTGTCGGCGACATAGAATATATGATGCACTTGGTAGATCAAGTCTACGCTAAAGGATGGCCTGCTCGAAATCTTTCAAAATCTTGGCGCATCCACAGCATTCCCTGTCTTCTTTCGGTTGGATCACAGAAGCTGCCACTTGGTAGGTCCTCGTCGGACTAAGCGTTGTCGCTTATTTGTTCCTATGTATTCTTTGGTTCGACTGGTAGCGATAACTCGACTTTTGTAGTTTCTTATTTCCAAGCTAAACATTTAAACGTAGCTTCAGCTCGACCGCCGTCTGTCATCACTTTGTCGTGTCCCAAGTCAGCTGATATATATATATATAGCTCAAATGACTCCAACTGCCCACAAAGCTGGTTATGTGGAGGGAGGCAAAGCCTATAATTCAAGACACGCTCACGAGGTGATATCTCACAGAGGCGCCTTGTATTATATCCGACATGATCCGCCTCGAATGGACGTCAGGGTCATAGAGGACAACGAGATAAACTAAGGCACTCACTCTTAATATGGGAAATGGCATGGGAAGTGGGGCTCGAAATGACGGCACTTCTGGCTTGTGAAGCCGGACGACACTCAGGGCGTAAATGAGCTTGCTCGTTTTACATACAGGTGAGCTAAAAATGTCTCCTTGTCTACTTCTTACCAAGACCAGGGCCATCGGGGCTGGGTCAGTGCGACCTTGTATGCTCTTTCGATACCTTGAAACGAGTGTGATGTGAAACGAGCAATAGTTTGCCATCAGGCATTAAAGATACATCGTATGGTGCAACGGCATCCCCGACAGCTGGAATGCTAAAATTGCATGCCTTTTTGACTGATGCGCCTTGCGAGAGCAAATCCATCATTTGTACCATATATCATGTCTCAAAGAAGGCGTATGGGACCTCGTGACTTCATTGAAGCGAATATTGGTCAAAGCGTGGCAGAGGCGCGGAAATAGGGGCCGCTCCTGAACGCGCACCATGGAGAGTCTACGAGGGTTTAGTGACAAATTTTACCTCAATCCATCACACTGACCCTTGAATGCTTAGAGGCGGACTGACCTCCGTACTCCGCTTCCGCTTTGTTTCATAACGTGTAAGGCAAATGAGGCGGGTTTGGGCCCAATAGAAATGCGAATATGCAAATTGAACGTACTTGCGCTCGAAAGAATGAATCACTATACCTCGGCTAACCCACCCACTCCTACATCGCCGACAATACAAGGCGCTACTTGGGTGGATAGCTCGATATTGCTGTTGGATGAGATCACGCCTACGATTGGTTCAATATTGCTATTCCAGGAAGGCTAACTATTTACAGAATTATATCAAGACAAGCGGGAGATGAGCCGAACTGCTTTTACCCAAGATCGTCATTACACATTACATCGCAGAGTGCCTGCAATTAAATCATTCTACATTTCGCTTCTCACGATACTTTGTTCTTGTTTGGATGGAATAGCTCGCTACTGCTGTATAAAAACCCATCTGTTTTCACTCTCACTCTCCGCATCCCTCTTTTAACCCATTATCAGACCATACTAGAAGTCTAAACTACCAACCAATTTTCACTATCACTCGCAGATATGGAATTCTTCATCACTCTCAAATTTTTCGCGTTGACTGCCACCGAAGAGCCAAAGGGCCCTGAGGACGCAGACGAGCCCGGTACGGGCTGGAATTATTATTGTGTCGTTGCATAAGCAACACAAACGTGTGTAGAATTTTGAATCATCGCTCTCAGTCACTGTTCTGACAAATATTTGAATCAGTCTTACTCGGTAGAATAGAACGCGTCTCTTATCCTCAGAGCTTTCACAAGGCATGTGGGATATGACCTATTCTATCTACATCTATTGAATATGTGCCATTGCATACAACTTTGGCTCCATACTTCATTCTCGCTATCTATACTTGCCACGAAGTTGGCACTGTCTTTCGTCAATAAATCAATCTTTTCCTGAAAGCATTTGATTGAACCTCACTGCGCAACTTCTTTACTCTCATGTAAACATTACACCATAGGATAGAAAGCCTGGCGGAAATTGTCACCTATTGTAACGCGCTTGTGCCTGGGTGTCACGAGCGAGCCAGGGCCTCTTGGGGTCGTTTAGCTAGTCTTCTACACTTTACCAAGTTGGAAATAAATGCTCAGTAGCCTCATTTTGTCATATCTTCCGCTTTCATGATTCACTTCATGTTTTCTGCGTTTCTTCTCGCGTTCTCGCGCATAGATAACGAGCCCAACAATCACTGATCGTGCACATAATGAGATTTATAGTCAATATATACCGTTTACGCGTTAGATTCTTCACTTCCTGCGGCCCTGTCGCTCGTCGGCCTTGTTCAGTCGCCTTGTTCGCCACTAGGATTCTTACTTTGAAAGATTGTGGGCCCTCGAAGCAAATTCGTCAAAGGTCCATGTCAGACGCACAGTCTTATCCGGCCAGCCACGTGACATCTCCAGCAGGTAGCGCCACCTCTGCCTTCTCTCTGTGGCCCCATTGTCTTGCCCTTCCTGCCATGACGGCGAGGAGTTTAGCCCCGTTTAGAATGTGCGTGCGGAAGGCTGTCTGTTTTCGAAACGTGACGTAAAGTTTCATAGAGGGCATGCGAGGTCGAATAACCATGGGCTTTACAGTTTTCTTGGTGCCCACTCCGGAACCAGACCAGGTCATAACTTCGTACGAGAATATAGTTGTTAGGCTTTCTGGTCGAGGTGGATACTAATGAAGATTGAGATTAGTTCTGAGGAGATCAACAGACGTACGATATCTCTCTCATTCATATTCAAGCTATCACCTGGAAGCAATACACTTCCCTTTTGCTCACTCATGCGTATGACCGCTCGCCAACTTTTTCTCTGTTTGTCTTGACAAGTGCTTTGGCGTAACAACCTCGTTACTCCAAGTCGGTTACTCAGTTCCTTGGTGGGCAGATGGCGCGTGTCGTCATAGTCTTTGTCTGGTCGACGACTTAAGGTGGCGAGGACCAACGACCGCGGACAAACAAAGTCAACTTGTTTCCTCGACGACGTTGGTCATAATGCCGTCCCCACCTCTTCTATATAGGAAACTTGTATGGACTCTTGAATAGAGACATAGAATATAGCAGTGCGGACTCTAAGCCGTCTCGTCAACGCGTGTAATCCTTCTGTGCGATTGTACGCAGGCCAATTCCAAATCAACAGAGTCGCCTTGACATATTTGACGCGGAATAATGCGAGTCTCTCGTTGAAATCACTCAAGGGCTGTGAATTCCTGGCAGTCGTGTCGTGTCCAGGCGGCATTTAGAGACCTTGACTGGCCATCACTTACCAGAGAAACCGCAGAAACATAGAAACAATCGACTTTATTGCACTCGGCGTCACGTTGGTCAACACAAACGGACGACATTTCCTATTCATGGTGTTATGGAGAAGGAAATGATAAGAGGAATAGAGTCTCCGTAAGGAAAGGTAATAATTATACATGTATTCCTGCTGTTTAAACTGTTGCCGCGATGAAGCGCGCACTCTCGCTATTAGCCGAACTTTGAGCCCTTCCATATCCGAGACGCTCGCCGCTTAACGATGTCACAGTCCACGAACAACACAGAAGATATACGCATCCTGAGTCTAGGTCAGTATATCATTCTTCTGTGAACCCGCATCACTTACTCCCTGTCCTCAGATGGCGGAGATGGCCGCTGTATCTCACAGCTCTACATTTTACGAGAGTACATGCATCGTATTCGCCATGATCTCAATCACGAAGTTTCACCAAGCGATCATTTTCATCTCATTACAGCCGTTGGACCAGCCAGGTGCGAGGAGCGAATAGTGACTTTGGCGTCTTATCTTACCTTACCACCATCTAGTGTGATTGCAGTACTCCTTGGAATTCTTAAGATGTCCGCCGACGACACTATCGCCACGTTTGCTCGTATCTGCCAGGAAGTGTACCCAGTCGAGGGCATGGACGCAGTCTCCCGGTCAGCAAAACTCCGCGGGGTACTGACTAGCATCCTCAAGGAGCATGATATCGACCCGAACATCCTGTTGAGTCAGGCTGGTGGGACCAATATGTATGTGCTCTCTGGGCCGCAAACTCTGAACTGATTCGTCAAAGCTGTCTGGGCTATTCGTCTACCTCGAGCATGGCGACTTGGAGGGCATTCCGCAACTATCCGAGCCGACAATACTCCTATGAACCCCCGCTCATCGATGCCATCTGCGCCTGTTGGGCTAGCACAGGTCTCTTCCAAGCCATTGCAGTCGGCAGCGAGGTGGAAAAGGATGATGCAATCAGTGCGGAAGCCGCATATCCGAATCCTACTGTTCAAGCGGTCCAAGAGGCCAGTGAAATCTATGGGGCGGACAAACATGTTGGGCTGCTTTTAAGCCTTGGGTCCGGGATGTCCTCTCGCATAGTCCCTGGAGGCGAATTCAAGCTCATTCAAACCGAGGTTACCTCTCGCGAGCTCGAACGCCGCTTCGGGACGACTGGCGTCTACTATCGTCTTAGCGTTGTGCCCAGTCTTGCCGCCGCAACCGAGATGACACAGGAGATCGTCGGTGTCATATCCGCTCACACCTCGGACTATTTACAAAATCCGGTGACGGATCGGCTGCTCGATCAGGTGGCTAAAACTCGTTCTAGGGCCAGTCGCTTCACGCTAAGGAGCATGTGTAGGTCATTCTGAGGTAGTCTGTCCTGTTTTCTGATTATGTTTCCAGCGGAAACGACGGCTCCACCAAAGGTTTCGATGGCCGGTCTTCCACCCCTCTCGCCTTACTTTGTCCAAAGAGAGGTGCCGATGAATCATATGGATGTGGCTCTTCTTGGTTCTGAGGAAGAGATGAGACAAAGAGTCTCAATTATAACAGGAATGGGTGGTTCGGGTAAGACACAACTTGTCGTCGCCTGGGCAAGGCTCCACGCCGAATGGTGAGCAAACCGCAACGAAGACTACACTAGTGACATCCTCTTTTAGTTTCCAGCACATTCTATTCATCGATGCTTCGTCGGATAGGAGCATTGAGACGGACCTCGTGGCCCGGCTCAAGTCCATCGACCGGTCATTCCAAGGAACCGACCTCAGCAGTGCTCTCCAGGCTCTGGCTGAGCCAAACGAGGTCACCACAACCAAGTGGTGCCTCATACTTGACAACGCGGATGACCCAGATCTGGATATCACCTCCGTCCTCCCTACTTGCGATCATGGCGCCATCATTATCACGAGCCGCAACGCCCAACTCGAATTTATTTCGCCAGAAGGGCACATAGCGCTCGAGTTGATGAGCAAAAGCGAGGCATGCGATGCACTTTTGAACTCCGCGCTTGGCCCGGCTGAGAAGCGTACTTCGCGCCAAAGGGAGCAAGCGATGGCGATTGTGAAGGAATTTGAATACCTTCCAATCGCAGTCATCCAGGCGGGATGTTATATACGCAAACACAAATGCTTGGAGACGTACCTCAAGCGACTCGAGACGAGTCGTTCCGAGCTTTTGAAACAGACGACGGTCCAGCGGGACAAGCTGAGGTACAAACACAGTGTTTACGCAGCATTTGACACTTCGCTGTCCTCGTTGTCGGAGCGCGCCCTTGGCCTCCTCTCGATTCTCTGCTTTTTCCATTATACCGGCTTTCCTCGATCAATGATCGGCCTCGCTGCCTCAAAGGGTTTCTCACATGAGGAGTACAAGCTCATGGATCGTAGCCCGGATTTCCAAGAGTCCATCGACCTCCTTCGCCGGCTCATAGTCCCAACTGGGAAGTTTGAGGAGATCGAGCTGGACCGAGTCCTTGAGGAGCTTCTACAACTCTCACTAATCACGCTTGTATCCCTCTACTCGGATATCCGACTTCGCTTCCATCCTCTTCTACATGCGTGGGCCTATGATCGTCAGAGTGCAGAGGAGAGACGACGGAACATGGTCGCGGCTCTGCGACTGTTGACTTGCGTTGTGGACGAAGGCGATGGTATAGACATTGAGCAAGAGCTTTTCCCACATGCACGCCGCTTCATTTCCGAGATAGATACACTGCACATCAATGACAGGGCAGCACTTGTCGAGCTATCCGATCCATCTCTGGCAGCTGCTACCTCTCTCACGACTTGGGAAAGGATCCATGAAACGGTTCGTGCTGCCTATGGAGACTTGGATATACGGACTAGCGAGGCACTTCTCAAGGTTGCCATTGCACAGATGACTATTCCCGATTATACAAGAATGGAAAGTCTCTCTCGTCAAGTGCTGGAGCTGCGAAAGTCCGTCAGTGGGCCCAGGACAGCCTCGACTGCTGAGGCTATGTTTTGGCTGGCAGAGTGTCTTCGGTTGACAATGAAGAATCATGAAGAGATGCTCAATTTACTACATTTGGCATATAGCATTCAAGAGGAGGTACTTGGACCGAGCCATGCCAAAACTCAGAAGACCATGTTCATCCTGGCGTACAACCTAATGAAATCATCCAAGGACCCAAAGTATGATGAAGCCAGTGTCATTTTGGAAAGGCTCATGGAAACACAAACGAGGTTATATGGGCCGCTCCACCCCTGGACACTCAATACAACCAACTCTTTGCTTGACTGCTATGCCACTATGGGGGAGAAAAAGAAGGGACAGCTCAATCAGCTCCTGCAAATTCGTCATGAAATTGGTAACCCCGATGGAAATCATGATATTGCCCTCCTCTCTTTCCAAGCTCATATATACGAGTTGCAAGGAAAGTACCCAGAAGCTGAAGGCGCTTATCAGGAGGCAATAAAAGCTGGAAGTCGACTCTATGGGGAATTCTCTATTCGTAATCTCACCACAGTCTTGACATTCTCCGCGTTTCTCTGGAAGCTGCATAAGAACATAGAACTCGAGTCACTGCTACGTAAATATGCCAAGGCCAGTGACGAGCTGCGTGGAGCAGTTCATTATCAACTACTCCAAATACTGGTAATGCTCGGCTCCTCCCTTACTTTCCAGGAGAAATACAACGAAGCCCAAACCTTACTCTCGACAACACTTGCAAAGGTCATCGAGGAATTTGGAGAGCTTCATGCTCTTGCTGCCGATATACGTATATTGCTGGCCTCCTGCTACTTCAAGCAGGAATGCTATCCTGAGGCAGAGCAACTTTTCCGTGAAAACCTCAAGTACTTCAAAGAAGCCCTGGAAGAAGGGAATGCCGGCGAGTCCTACTCGCTCATTGGTGTTGCTAAGTGTGTATTCGAGCAAAAGCGGTTCGAGGAATCAGAGGAGCTCTGGCGTGAGATCTACCTTCAGAGGAAGAGGACTCTGGGACCAAATCACCCCGCAGTATGCTGGAGTTTCTGCTTTATAATCGAGTCTCTTCAAATGAGGGACCTCTTTGATGCTGCTACGCCTCATATTTCCGAGGTTATGCAGTTATACCGTGATCTAGAAGGTGGGACACAGCGTGAGATATTAGAGGCATATTGGAAGGTTGGGAAGGCACTGGAGAGACAGAGAATGCTCACCGAGGCAGAGGAAGTCTTTCGGGCCCATTTAGACCGTATCAAAGAATTTGAAGGAGACAGCGGGCCAGAATATGCGCGAGAGTTGGGTAACTTGGCCAAGGTGCTGTTCGACCAAGGCCGATATGACGAGTCAAAGACCATTCGCGAGGACCAAATGCGACGTTGGAGTGAGCTACAGGACAAGGAGGGACAAGAATTTATCTCTGAAAAGCTGCGGCAGATCGAGGAGGCCCTTTCATCCCAGCCCTCGGTCGACGCGTAGCTACCATCCCCGTGCCCTGTACCAAGAACTATAACAATCACCTGTTTCTTATATTTGGCTACCTTTTACGGATGGTATTAGCGTAGTTGGATCTAGATCCCACCAAGTTCATATCACGAGACCACCGCCTGTCTCTGAACGATGAGAATGTGATCGAGTTTGAGGGCATTTAATTGTAGAACGATGCCATTGGGTCATAATTCCATATCCTCGTCGCTCCGTACATATTTCTTCCTAGCCTTTGTCTCCCAAGTCGGGTATTCCATGTCCTGTGTACGTGGATAATGGGGTGTATCCGTCGCGCTCTCGCGCATAGATAACGAGCACAACAATCACTAATCATGCGCATAATGAGATCTATAGTCAATGTCTACCGTTTACGCGTTATATTCTTCAATTCCTGCGGCCCTGTCGCTCGTCGACCTTGTTCAGTCGCCTTGTTCGCCACTAGGATTCTTACTATGAAAGATTATGGACCCTCGAAGCAAAGCCATCAAAGGTCCGTATCAGACATACAATCCTATCCGGCCGGTCCGCCACGCGACGACATCTCCAGCAAGTAGCGTCACCTCTGCCTCCTCTCCGTGGCCCCGCTATCTTGCCCTTACTGCCATGACGACGACAAATTTAGTCCTGTTTAGAAATGTGTGCGGAAGGCTGTCTGTTTTCGAAACGTGACGTAAAGTTTCATATAGGGCATGGGAGGTCGAATGGGCTTTACAGTCTTCTTGATGACTGCCCTGGAGCCAGACCAGGTCATAACTTCGTACGAGAATATGGTTGTTAGGCTTTCTGTTCAAGATGGATACTAATCGAGGTTGAGGATAGTTCTCTGAGGAGATCAACAGAAGTACGATATTTCCTCATTCACATTCAAGCTATCACCTAGCAATACTCCTTTTGCCCACTCGTGCGTATGACTGCTTGCCAACTTTCTCTCTGTTTGCCTTGACAAGTGCTTTGGCGTAACAACCTCGTTACTCCAAGTCGGTTACCCAGTTTCTGGTGGGAAAATGGTGCGTATCGTCGTAGTCTTTGTCTGGTCGACGACCCAAGGTGGCGAGGACCAACGACCGCGGGCAAACAAAGTCAACTTGTCTCCTCGACGACATTGGCCATAATGCCGGCCCTACCTGTTCTGTATAGGAAACTTGTGGAGTCTTGAGTAGAGACATAGAATATAGCAATGCTGGATCTACGCTGTCTCGTCAACGCGTGTAATCCTTTCGTGCCAATGTACTCAGCCCAATTCTAAACCAACGGAGTCGCCTTGACATATTTGTCGCGTTATGATACGAGTCTCTCGTTGAAATCACCCAGGGCTGTGAATTCCTAGCAGTCGTGTCGTGTCCAGGCGGCAGTTCGAGACTTTGACTGGCTATCACTTACCAGAGAAACTGCAGAAACATAGAAATTATCAACTTTATTGCACTCGGCGTCACGTTGGTCAACACAAACGGACATTTGTTATTCATGGTGTTATGGAGAAGGAAATGAGAAGAGGAATAGAGTCTCGATAAGGAAAAGTACCAATTATCCATGTACTCCTGATGTTTATACAGTTGCCCTGATGAAGCGCCCACTCGCTACTAACCGAACTTTGATCCTTCCACAGAGACGCGCTGCCGCTTAACAATGTCACAGTCCACGAACAACACAGAAGATGTACGCATCCTGAGTCTAGGTCAGTATCTTACTCTTCTGTGGACCCGCATCACTTACTCCTGTCCTCAGATGGCGGAGATGGCCGCTGTATCTCACAGCTCTACATTTTACGAGAGTACATGCATCGTATTAGCCATGATCTCAATCACGAAGTTTCTCCAAGCGATCATTTTCATCTCATTACAGCCGTTGGACCAGCTGGGTGTGAGGAGCGAATAGTGACTTTGGCGCCTTATCTTACCACCATCTAGTGTGATTGCAATACTTTTGGAATTTTAAGATGTCCGTCGACGATACTATCGCCACGTTTGCTCGTATCTGCCAGGAAGTGTACCCAGTCGAGGGCATGGACGCAGTCTCCCGGTCAGCAAAACTCCGCGGGGTACTGACTAGCATCCTCAAGGAGCATGACATCGACCCGAACGTCCTGTTGAGTCAGGTTGGAGGGACCAATATGTACGTGCTCTCTGGGCCGCAAACTCTGAACTGATTCGTCAAAGCTGTCTGGGCTATTCGTCTACCTCGAGCATGGCGACTTGGAGGGCATTCCGCAACTATCCGAGCCGACAATACTCCTATGAACCCCCGCTCATCGATGCCATCTGCGCCTGTTGGGCTATCACGGGTCTCTTCCAAGCCATTGCAGTCGGAAGCGAGGTGGAAAAGGATGATGCAATCAGTGCGGAAGCCGCATATCCGAATCCTACGGTTCAAGCGGTCCAAGAGGCCAGTGAAATCTATGGCGCGGACAAACATGTTGGGCTGCTTTTAAGCCTTGGGTCCGGGATGTCCTCTCGCATAGTCCCTGGAGGCGAATTCAAGCTCATTCAAACCGAGGTTTTCTCGCGAGCTCGAACGCCGCTTCGGGACGACTGGCGTCTACTATCGTCTTAGCGTTGTGCCCAGTCTTGCCGCCGCAACCGAGATGACACAGGAGATCGTCGGTGTCATATCCGCTCACACCTCGGACTATTTACAAAATCCGGTGACGGATCGACTGCTCGATCAGGTGGCTAAAACGCGTTCTAGGGCCAGTCGCTTCACGCTAAGAAGCATGTGTAGGTCATTCTGAGGTAGTCTATCCTGGCTTCTGATTATGTTTCCAGCGGAAACGACGGCTCCACCAAAGGTTTCGATGGCCGGTCTCCCACCCCTCTCGCCTTACTTTGTCCAAAGAGAGGTGCCAATGAATCATATGGATGTGGCTCTTCTCTGTTCCGAGGAAAAAATGCGACAACGGCTATCGATTATCACTGGAATGGGAGGCTCGGGTAAGACGCAACTCGTAGTGGCCTGGGCAAGGCTGCACGCCGAATGGTGAGAAGGCCTCAATATCACGCGTACAAATTGAGATTACTCCGCAGTTTCCAACATATTTTATTTATCGATGCTTCGTCGGATAGGAGCATTGAGACGGATCTTGTTGCCCGGCTCAAAGCCATTGACCGCTCCTTCGAAGGATCCGACCTGAGCAGTGCGCTCAAGGCTCTTTCTGAGCCAAATGAAATGATCACTACCAGATGGTGCCTCATCTTCGACAACGCGGACGACTCGGATCTGGATATAACTTCCTTCCTTCCGACATGCGACCACGGCGCTATCATTATTACAACTCGTAACGCCCAACTCGAATTTATCTCGCCGGAGGGCCACATAGCCCTCGAAGTGATGAACAAAAGCGAGGCATGCGATGCACTTTTGGCCTCCGCACTTGGGCCGACCGAGAAGCATACTCCGCGCCAAAAAGAGCAAGCTATGGCAATTGTGAAGGAGTTCGAATACCTTCCAATCGCCGTTGTTCAAGCAGGATGTTACATTCGCAAGCACAAATGCTTGGAGACATACCTCAAGCGACTCGAGACGAGTCGTTCCGAGCTTTTGAAACAGACGACGGTTCAGCGGGACAAGCTGAGATACAAACACAGCGTCTACGCAGCATTTGACACTTCTCTGTCCTCGTTGTCCGAGCGTGCTCTTTGGCCTCCTTTCGATCCTGTGTGCTTTCATTATACCGGATTTCTCGATCAATGATCGGCCTCGCGGCCTCGAAAAATTTTTTCATATGAGGAGCACCAGCTCATGGATCGAGGCTCGGATTTCCAAGAGTCCGTCGATCTCCTTCGTCGGCTTATAGTCCCAACTGGGAGGTTTGAGGAGATTGAGCTGGACCAAATCATCGAAGAACTTCAACAGCTGTCATTAATCACACTTGTGTCACTCTACTCGGATATACGACTGCGCTTTCACCCCCTCTTACATGCGTGGGCATATGATCGCCAAAGTGCGGAAGAGAACCGACGGAACAAGGCTGCGGCTCTACGACTGCTGACCTGTGTCGTGGATCAGAATGATGCCGTAGACATCGAGCCAGAGCTCTACCCACATGCGCGTCGTTTTGTTTCCGAGATCGACACACTCCATGTGAATGACAGGGCAGCACTGGTTGAACTATCTGATCCATCTACGCTCTTAGAAGCTAAGCTCAGAACCTGGGAGCAAATTTATGAAATAGTACGCACTGCCCATGGGGATGAGGATCTCCGAACCAGCGATGCACTTATTGGTTTTGCTTTGGGACTTGAGGCTATCCCCGATTACCCCAAGATGGAGCGGCTTCTACGTGGAGTCCTGGAATTGCGAAGATCGATTAGTGGGCCAAAGACTGCCCTCACCGCTGAGGCTATGTACTGGCTGGCAACTTGCCTTGGGAATACAAAGGACGGGCTCAAAGAATCATTGGATTTATTGCGCGGCATATGATATTCAAGTTGAAGTTCTTGGGGTTGATCATATTCAAACCCAGTGGACCATGATATCCCTGACAGATGTTTTATTGAGTCGACAAGAAAACTACAGTGAAGCCCGCCCCATCTTGGAGGAGCTTCTGGACATACGGATCCGGTTGTATGGGTCTCTTCACTCACGGACCCTCGACACTGCCAAAGCTTTGGTCGAATGCTACGCTTTCATGGGGGTGAAAAAGGAAGGAAAACTCGACCATTTGCTTCAGATCTATTATGAAGGCAGCGATAAGGACCGAAATTATGACGTTGCCGTTCTAGCTTTCCAAGGTCATATGCATGAACTACAAGGCAAATATCAGGAAGCTGAAGACGCTTATCGAGAATCGCTTGAGGCAAACAGTCGCCTCTACGGTCAGCTTTCAAGGCTCACTCTTTATGCCGTCTTGGATCTAGCCAATATTCTCTGGAAGCAAAATAGAAACACAGAGCTAGAAACACTACTCAGACGGTATGCTAGGACTGATGAACTACAAGGAATAGGGCGACTTCCGCTCCTGAGGATACTGCAGATACTCGGCTCTTGCCTCAATTCTCAATCAAGATATGTTGCACAGAAATTTCTCTCAGAGGCCCTTGACGGGATGGTTCAACTATATGGGGAAATGCACTTTGCTACGCATAGCATGCGTCGATCGCTTGCCAATTGCCATTTTAGCAGAAACACTATGACGAAGCAGAACTGCTCCATCGTAAGAACATGGAATGCATCAAAGAAGCACAAGGAGAGGAGCATACCAACTATCTCGTGCGCTTACATGGTTGGCACGATGTATTTATGAGCAGAAGAAGTTCGAGGAGTCGGAAAAACTCTGGAAGGACATCTACCTTCGTGACGATACTCCTGGGGCCATACCACCCCGAGCCATGTACAGCTCTCTCCTGGCTGATCGAATGTCTACAAATGAGGGAGCTTTTCGACCAAGCGGCGTCTCATATTCCCGAAATGATGCGGGTTTACTGTATTGGATGGTGGAGAAAAGAGTCAGATCTTGCTCGCACATCTGAGAGTTGGGAAGGTACTGAGAGACAAAGGATGTTCACCGAGGCAGAGGAAGTCTTTCGGGCCCATATAACGTGCGTCAAAAGTTTCACGGAGATGCCGGGCCAGACTCCGCGCGAGCGTTGGATAATCCAGGGTGCTGTTCGACCAAGGCCGATATGACGAGTCAAAGACCATTCGCGAGGACCAAATGAGACGTTGGAGTGAGCTACAGGACAAGAAGGAACAAGAATTTATCACTGACAAGCTGCAGCAGATCGAGGCGGCTCTTTCGTCCCCGCCCTCGGTCGATCCGTAGCTATCATCTGTGCCTTGTACCAAAACTATGACAATCATGTGTGTTTATATCTGGCTACCTTTACGGATGGT